>JAKCPI010001260.1:0-167344 GCA_023213315.1 Euborellia annulipes
AGTGAAATCGATGGGGAAGAACATCACTTTTTAAATCGATTGATATCAATTGAGGAGTTTAATACTGTCATTAGATGCAAAAAAGATAGTGCTCCAGGGATTGATAGGATTAGTTATTCTATGGTCAAAAACCTACCAAAAAGGGCATTGATAGAATTAGTAAACATTTTTAATTATTTCCTAAAAACTCATGACTTCCCTGATAGCTGGAAATATCATAAGGTCATCATGATTCCTAAAGTAGGGAAGAATCTTAGTTTACCGTCGTCATACAGACCCATTGCTATGTCGTCCTGCATAAGGAAAATATATGAAACTATAATTAAAAATAGATTGGAATGGTTTGTTGAGGCAAATAACCTATTGAACGATAGTCAATCAGGTTTTCGCAAAGGAAAGAGTACGTTGGATAATTTGACTATATTGTACAATGACATTTTAGTAAATTTCCAGAATAAAGGTTTTTTGACTGCCCTTTTTTTAGATCTGAAAGGAGCCTATGATAGCATTATTATAAACGTTTTATCTAACAAACTAAAAACTTTTAATTTACCTAGTCATTTGATAAATAATATAATTAGTTTATTATATGAACGAATGGTAATAGTTTGCAGCGGGGGTAATAGTTTTGGACCAAGATGTGTTAATAAGGGTCTGGTACAAGGGTCAGTTTTAAGTCCTCTCTTATATATGCTATATACGAAAGATATAATAGGATGTCTGGTACCTGGAGTAAAAATTATTCAATATGCAGATGATATCTGTATTTATTGTGCCTCAAGATCACTGGAAGAAAATAATAGAAATCTTTCGGAGTCAGTTAAGAACATTAAGCACTGGTTATACTTGAACGGTCTGGAAATGGAGACAGAGAAGTCAAAGGTGATGATATTTTCAAGAAAGTATAAATTTAATATTCCCACCCAGATTTACTTTGACAATAGCAGATTTCCTGTAGTCACGTCAACGAAATTCCTAGGCCTTACCCTTCACTATAAACTGAATTGGAAAGAACACGTGAAATATCTGAAAGAGAAATGTGAAAGGAAGTTCAATCTTCTCAAAATAATTTCTAATTCCTGGTGGGGGGCTCATCCCACAACCAGCCTAATGGTATACAGGGCAATTCTTAGACCCCATTTAGATTACGGCTGTTCCTTATTTGTCAATTCACCAAAGTATATTACTCAGAAATTAGAACAGATACAATATAGAGCAGTGCGACTGTGCTTGGGTGCTATGAGATCTTCCCCAACAAATGCGTTACTGACGGAGGCCAAAGAGATGCCGTTTAAAATAAGAGCAAGAATGATTTCTTTTCGCTACGTGGCGAGGAAAGTTTCTATGAATGACCGTTTAGTGCTTCAATCTATGAATAATAACGCTGCGAGATCAGATATAAATAAGAGAAATTTAAGATATTTGGAAGGTAATTTTCCAGAAGTTTTTATTTCGAATGGTCATCTTTTGTTTTCTTTTGATTATACGGCCCAGACTCATAGTATCAGTATACGTTACTTACCTTATAAAAAAGGCCCCCAGCAAATTAATCGTCTCTTTTTAGAATTTGTACAAACACATTATAAGAATACAGAATTGATATTTACTGATGGATCTAAGAGGATGAGCGCCTCTCATGTAGGTTGTGCTTTCTTAGCTACTTCTGACATGAGTAGCAGAAGATACAAAATTCCCAAAGATTCTTCCATATTCACCGCGGAATGTATGGCAATTCTAAAAGCTCTGGAGTTTATAGAACAGAGCAAGAGTTCAGAAAAGTTTTTGATTTGCACAGATTCCGCAAGTGCATTAGAGGCGATAAGAGGCTTTCCTAAGAACAAGAATCCTTCATATGTTATTATGAAGATTATTATTGCTATTCTGTACCTTAAAAGGAATGATAATATATCTGTGGATCTCCTTTGGGTTCCAGCCCATTCTGGCATTGAGTTTAATGAAAAAGTCGATCAGCTTGCTAACAACGCAATTGAGTACGGGGATCTGGAAGAAATAGATCTACCAATCGCAGATATTTACTCTCTGATAAGAAGATATTCATATTCTCTTTGGAATAGTTTTTGGAAGGAGAGCAGCCGCATTAAGGGGGCCCATTTATATGAGATCCAGCCGAGAATACCTACCAAGCCTTGGTTCGACAGTATTCCGATGTTTAAGAGACTTACAACTATCATCACAAGATTGAGATTGGGACACTATCCAACACCATCACACCTATATCGGATTGGAGTGAGGGATACTCCCTATTGTGAATGTGATCGTGTAACAGTGGGTGACATCAACCATGTTTTTCTTAACTGTGTACTTCATAAGCAGATTTTAGATGAGTTTTATAATAATAGTAAGTTTAATTTCCCTACAAAAATGTCAGTGTTACTCAGGGAAACCAGTAACTCAACAGAGTCCACTATAATTATAGTCCGACATATATTAAGAATATGTAATAAGTTGAAGAGTTAGTTTGTTTGTTTTTTGTTTTTTTTTTTTTTAAATTCTTGCTGGCCAAATGGTGCAAACGCCCAGGGCCATTGCCGAAAATAATAATAATAATAATAATTAATGCATTGGCATTTGAGTGCATACTCTCGAAACCATCAGTAACAATTGACACTTAGACTGTCCCGAGGAAGAGCACGACGAGCGCTCGAAACGTCCACAGTATAAATTCATTTTTATTTTTCCTTGGCTGACTCCATTCCATACATCTATATTTAAATAAATTATAACTGGATATGGCTGATATGTATGTATTCAAGAGATGATGAATAGGCAGCCAACACAAAAAAACAAAATTTTTAATTTTCTCTGTCGACGTTTCGAACGCTCATCATCAGGACAGATAGAAAAATCATAAGCTTACATTGATCAATCTAAATTCTATCTCTCCTGATGATGAGCGCGACGAGCGTTCGAAACGTCGACAGAGAAAATTAAAAATTTTGTTTTTTTGTGTTGGCTGCCTATTCATCATCCCATGAATATATTTAAATAAATATTTATCGGACAGCCTGGGCTCCGAACCCAGGCTCCTTAGCTTTTAGGTTATCAATATGGACATTGTCCGTCACCGAGAAAAAATCGCAACAAGTTATTTAGAAACCTAATTAAGAGAAAAGAAATTTGCCCATGACATATTACAATATCTTTTTTATTTATTTTTCAAACAGTATTATTTTTATTAATTTCCCATTCTAATTACACTTTCCGTTATTATTATTTTTAACAAACAAAAAAAAAAAAAATCTCCGATTTTTTTATGCATCTGTGGTTCATTAAAAAGACAAACTTCCAGTATAGAGAAAAGTTGACCTCTGGGTCAAGAAGGATGCTGTATGACCCGGAAACCAGCTTTCTCAAAAGATGAACCCAAATCTTAAGATTGCGGGAAGAAGACCTTGACTCCCTGACCTTCTCTCATTTTATATGTTACCTGACGAAGGGAGGGGGGATTAGATTGCATTGCGAAGGCCGTCTCAAATAACGGTAGGCCGACCAAAAACCAAACACCATCCTTATCACTGATCCAAATACCAACAAATTATTGACTGCCATGGCGGGAAATTAAACAATGAAGATTTTAAATATTTTCTTGAGTACTTAGGTTTATAATAATCCATCATCTGTCGTCACGCTCTGGTTTTTGGTGTTACCCGACTAATAACAAAATGACAATTGAAGTTATGTAATAAGAATTTATTAATTATTGATAGAAGAATGTTGTTGTTGTTGTGTTGTAATGTTGAAAAATCAGTAATTTAATCCGTTGAAAGAGGTTCGTTGGTGTTCGTGCGTGTTACACCCTTGACTATGTTGTTAAAGACCTTTCCCTTTTCTATAATAATAAAGGGTTTTAGCAAATACATTATGGAAATTATTTATTATTATATGTTTATTCCAAAATATTTGTTTATAAAAATCTATTTAACCTTTTAATAGAACGGGATCCCAGTCACCTGATAAAAATAAAGCCAATATTTAAATATACCCGATCTAATTCACCTTGAAATTTTTTATTAATGATTCATCTATTTTTTTTTCTCATCATTCATGTTCTATTTAACAATGACAGCCTTATTGGTCCATTATAATTAGTAATTCATTTACTGACGAAAATTTTTTATATTAGGTTTAGTTTATAAAGAGTCTTCTTCTTTCTTCGCCTTAATCCCGTGGTGCGGGGTCGGCGGAGGGAGGTTTTTGACCGGGAAGAAATAAAACAGGCCGGGGCCCGTCACACGGTCCGATGTCTGTTGAAAATATAGAAGGGAAGAGACTGACATGCAAAGTACTGCCAGTCCCAGCTAGGGCAGCTGGTGGTCGCCATCCACATACAGTTAGGGCTGGACGGTAATGGATTTTCATTACCGACCTCGAAAAAAAAACCGGTTTTTCTCGAAAGTTGGTAAAAATTTTTTACCGCCCGCGGAACCAAAGTTTGCCGCCGCGGAACATTTTTTTTTTGCGGAACCAAAATTTTTCCCAGGCCGAAAAAATAGTATTTTACCTTTTTTTAGAGACGCCAATTTTTTGCCGAAACATTTTTTTCCCGCGAAACCAAAATTTTTGCCCGGAAAAATATTTTACCTTTTTTTAGAGAGCAATTTTTTGCCGAAACATTTTTTTTTTCGCGAACCAAAATTTTTTCCCGACCGGAAAAATATTTTACCTTTTTTTAGAGAGGCCAATTTTTTGCCGAAACATTTTTTTCCCGCGGAACAAAATTTTTTAATTTTTTGCCGCCGCGGAACCACAATTTGGTTTGCCGCCGCGGAACATTTTTTCTCGCCGAACCAAAATTTTTTACCGCCCGAAAAAATAGGTTTTTACCGACTTTCGAAAAAAAAACCGGTTTTTATCGAATTAGAGGTTCGTTACCGCGTTTTCGGTAAAAAATTTTTACCGGTTTTTACCGGTAAACCGGTTTACCGTCCAGCCCTACATACAGTACCCACAAGATGTGGGCCTCTGAGCAAACTTTATAAAGTTTATAAAATATAATCTTCAAAAAATCCGACCACGAAATTTTGATGATCATCGAACTTTTAGACTTCTCTGATTAAAAAAAAAACATGTTTTTACAATTATCAGGTATAATACCAGATCAAATTTTTTATGAATAATTAAAAAAAAAGGACTTATAATATTATACGAATATTCCAGGATGGTGGGACCGCTCCTTGATGTCTTTTTTGGGCGTAATTGCGCGAGAGAGATAGGTAAGGCATATGATTACTTGCAAAGATAAGATGGAAATTGATGCCTACCATCCTGCGATCCTCGAGAAATTCTTTAAGTATATATAATGGCTCAAGAATTGTATATACCAGGTATAGCGTATATTTAATTATTTATTAATGTGATTCTTCCCTTTCGCTTTTTACTATAATTATATAAAAATTTATTTCATCAATCAATTCCTTCCATCAATCTTGGGGTGAACTATAATCTTCCTCCCTCTGGGTCTTCTTTTTAGTTTTAATCTCCCATGAATGCCTCCACTCACACATATTCTCATTTATTCTTCCCCTGTTCCATTCTGAGTTGTCATTAATCCTGGTCCTCCATTATCTTAGGCTTGGTGATACTTCGTTCTCCATAGCTGGGCATTCCAACTCGTGACTTAGATTTTCATTTTTATCACCGCACAGTCGGCAATCGTTGCTTTTGTACCATGGTTTAGATCCAATTATAATTCTTCCCCAGATATCTTTCGTCTTCCAGCTTATATTTTTGTTCAGCCAATATTCCTCCAAACTGAAAGATTTTTAGAGCTTATTGTTAGCTGGTAATTCAATCAGGATAGGTGAGAAGAATCATATCATATATCATTCATAGAACTTGAGGAGATACAAATATGAATATAAATAAATTAATTATATTAGTTAGAATACAATTGAAAATTAAGTGGTCAAGAGAGACGATGGTCACGTCGCAAGACAAATCAGGAGTTTGGTATCTGGTAATATAATTTACACATATTTAACACCCATTTGTTCTGAAGATGATCCCAACCGGGATCGAAACGTCAACATAATGGGAATAAAAATAATGAAATATAACTAGCCGCGAATTTTCTTCTTCATCTCATCTATCCTGAAAGATTTTTTAATAAACTTGTAGTATGTGGAATATGCAGAGTTATCATATATAATATATTATATACCTATCAGGAGCGTATATGATTTTTTTGGGAGGGTTGGGAGAGGGTCGAACTCATATTTAAAAATCCCTTGTTTCCAAACAAAAATATTTTTAGTGTTTCCTCCCCTTCTTCCTTTGTATACGCTCCTGATACCTATAGCCTCGGGATTTCTGACGGTTAAAAAAACTAATTGTTCTTCTTCCCCAGAAGCCTTTATTTTCTATAAGTCTAGCTATCAAATTTTTCTTGCAGTATTTGGAAACTAACAATGTACTGAATTTTAAGAAAACTAAACTAACGGAATTCTGAACAACAAAACAAATCAATTCTGAACTAGTTAAAAAAAATTCTAGCCCACAAAAACAAAAATTCAGACTATAATTAGAATTGTAATTATTAATGACTCTTAAATCAACTCCTAGATCTAGATCGTTAATTAAGATCATAAATAATCTTGACCATCTCATCTGGTTTTATTGAATAAGTTAGAAAGTGGAGGATCGATACAAGTAGCTATTTAAAAAGAGGACCCTCTTGAAATAAAATTTACGCAGATACTATTAACCCCAATTGATTGCTTATGATTAGTTGTTTTTTTTTAACAACTTTCTCATTTGAATGTCTGTTTGTTGTTATATTTCATTAGTTCTGCTCTAAAGCTCATCAATTTTTTTTATATTAAATATATTTTATGTATTCATTTAAAAAAAAATGAAAAGAAAAAGTAGATTTGGTTTTAAACCAGGGCAGGATAATAAGTTGTAATATTTTGTTTTATTTAAAATATCATTATTTTGACATTTAGATAAAAAGATTAACATCATTGTTTGATTTCACTTTAAAGATTCTTAAAAAATTTTCCCTAACCACTTTACAATATGGATACAATATGCATAGGAAGTTAGAAAACGAGCGACTCTTATTTTACCATAATTAAAATAACCGAATCTAAAATAACGACTAAGAATTATTAAGTCATCACTCTTAGATCACAAATTTTTCCTATAGAATTTTCTAATCGTCAATAAAATAGACCTCGAGATTTTGATGATCTTGACGTTTTTAGACCATCCTGAGTATAAAAAAAAAAACATTTTTAATTATGGGTGTGTGCGAAAACGATTACTTAAAAACGCACGCAGCCAGATCGATGAAATTTGGAATATACTTCATACATTAAAATTGTAGATCTATATCAACTTTTGGAGTAAACTCAGTTGATTATCTCAACAATTATCCAGATTTTGAAAAAAAAAAAAACGTAAAAGAATAGAAACGTTTTAAAATAATAAAATTTATCATTAGATGACAAAAAAGTTACAAATTTCAAAATTTTTGAATAAAGTTATTAAGGTAAGAACTTTAAATCTAAATATTTCTTTCTCTATGAAGAACTTTCTCTAAAAGTTAATAGAGATCAATTGATGAAGATCTGTGGCTGTAGCCTTAATAGTGATGGAATCAGGAAAATAACAAGACGATTGCAGCCAAATATTCTTTTATTTCAATTCTTGCCCTCACGGCTGACGTTCCGGCCCGAGGTCCAGGCCATCTTCAGAGCCGGCAGGCCTAGACGTCAGCGTGAGGGCGAGAATTGAAATAAAATTTGGCTGCAATCGTCTTGTTTTTTCCTGACTCCATCACCATTAATAGAGATCTACAATTTTAGTGTACGATAATCACGAATATATAGAGTATACTATAGAAAATCTGGGTTCAGTTTAAGTCAGCTGGTTAACAATTTAAATTGTGAAAAAAATTAATGATAAATGGCAATGATCGATACTCTTATAAAAAGTGCGAAAAATGTTTAAAATAACATTAGATAGACAAGAATATAAAATTTTCCAAGTAAAACTTTTAGTTTAACCAATCAATAAAAAATATTTTTGAGCATATTGAATTGGAAATAAAAGCATATTAAAAAATATTCAAACAGAGCCTACAGTATTATCGCACCTTGAAATTAAGATATTAGTATAATTGAGGCTATTGCATTTTGTTTTTCATTTAATAATAGTATTTAAATAACTCTATTTTGAAATTGAAGGAATAATTACTATCTTTCTTCTTATGGGAAAAGTTCGGTAAACCAATTACATTGATTAGCGGCTTATTCAAGGAGAGATAGGCTAATATAATTTTAATAAAAA
The DNA here is from genome assembly GCA_023213315.1 of Euborellia annulipes. Lineage (NCBI taxonomy): Eukaryota > Metazoa > Arthropoda > Insecta > Dermaptera > Anisolabididae > Euborellia > Euborellia annulipes. Next base: position 8,314 of record JAKCPI010001260.1, read on the forward strand.
GACACTTTTTTAGAAAAAACTGTTTCGACACTTTCTCAATTAGAAGTTTGTATATATTGTAATATTATGGGTCTCACTATCCCTTCGAGCTTAGGCGTTGTAAGGGTTTTTTTTAAGAGTGTCCAGGGCCATATTTCTAAATAGGCCAAGTAGGCTGCAGCCTAGAGCAGCAAAGTTTTCAGGAGCGGCAGTTTGGCAATTTTTTCAAAAGTTGAAATGAAGTATTTCATTATTTGTAGAAACAGCACGCGAAATAATAATTATCAGGTAATAGGAGGTTTATTCGTTTTTTATTTAAAGATGGATTTGAGGATTAGAAAATAATTCGTTAAAAATTATTATCGAGAATTTTTATTTTTAAACCAGACGATTGTATTGAAAACAACAGTAATAATCTATATATATAATTCACTAATGTCCGTCAGCAATACGTAACTGAACGAAGTACAACAGTTACGTATTGCTAGAGCCAATCATAAATTTTGATACTTTTAAAACGTCCAGATTCAAAGATTGATGTACTTCTGCCAAGAGATGTGTATTTAACTCACCTGTAGAAAGAAATAATATATAATGCAAAATACTTGTGCATGAATCTAGTGAAATGTTTATTCTTAGACATGTATTATGTTACTATTCACACCGGTTTTAGTAAAAATAAATTCAATTTTCAAAATATATTTAATTGCCAATATAATATTAACTTTTATTTTGAAAATATTATATGACTTATGGATTCTTTCTAATATATAAAAGATAATGTTTGGGGAATAATAAATGGCCTATTAATATACAGTAATTTAAAAAATATATTTGAAATTTTTTATAAATCATAACCCCTAAATGTCAAATTTATGTTAATATAAATATTAAATGAATACTTATTAAAACATTGAAAATAAAAGATAGAAAATTTTTTGATTACTTACAATTAGGATTGAGATTCTGGAAAGAGGCTGGAGCAAAATAATAAGTACAAGAATAATGTAGAACCCAAACTTATTAGGTGAAGTCGTTGCAAATTAACATATGTCACAACTGAAAAAAATAAAAGAAATTAATAAATAATTTGGAGCACCCAAAAAAGTTTTCTTTGTAAAACTCACATTCATTTTAATTGTTAATGATTATTATTTATTCAATAAAAATTTAACTAACAATTAAATTTATATAAAAAGAAAAAGCATACTATCATTTTCAATATTCATTGCAATAATTGAATTACTAAGTCGAATGAATATGAAGTTGAAGGATCATCAAATCGGAATACAAGCAAGACGAGGTACCGAGAGCGACAACCAGAGAGAGCTGGCGTCAACATGAAAGCGCTCGAACATACAAAATGGGAGATTCAAAGCAATTATTTCTTTTTAATATTGAAATAAAAGCGATGTTGTGGAAGGCTTATCACATTCATAATTTTATAATTTTTTGAGTACATTCAAGAAATACAATAATATTAAATTAAATGGAGAGTAGTAACTTAACTACCTAATGATAAGAGAGAGAGGATGGAACGCCACTTTGCATATAAAGAGTGCCATTTTACCTCACACTTTCTCAACATCATAAAAAATTTACATAATACTTTTTTTAGATATAAAAGAAATTATTTTTATATTCAAAAATAACATATTAAATGTATAGGTCTTTAAGTTACATTGAATATTAAAATGAATTATATTAAAAATCATTCGTTTAAATATCTTATCAGGTCTAAATGATAATATTAGACACATATGCATTATTTTATATTATTAGAAGAGAGATTAATAAAAATAAAAAGGTTAGAAAAAAAGTACCTGGAAATATGAAGTGAGGTTTGAATTCATCGATTGTGAAATGGAATTCGAGGAAATAATAGGAGCAATGGATAGTCGAGATGGCATTCTTGAATCTTGGCGAAGAAATCAAAGTATCCTGATGCCTCTGTGTTGAACGAGCCAAGATGGCTGAGCTCGTACTAAAAGACCAAGGAGAAACGACGAGATGCACGGACGGCCAGTCTGAAACAATCCAAAGGTATCACGTGACATCAAAGCTGCAATTCTATTGGTGGAAGTTAGCTGTTAGATTAGAAACAATCATTGATTCAATTGTTAAGGTTAAAAGTAAATTGAAAATAATTTAAAATAAACTTGTTGAATAAAAAATGTGGTGTGACTAAACGCACATCACTAAGTTTCCCTTAATTATGAGCAATAGCGTCATTTCAACTTTGCTTTTCCTAAATTTTCTTACAAATCAAATTTGGCCAAAAAAATTATTTCAAATTGAGGGATTCTAAAAATTAAATTTTAATTAATTTATATTTTAAGGTCTTTTCGGCTTATTTATCCATATCTTATCTTATCTTATACTATTAAACGAGCAATATATGTTTATTTGTAAGCACATCAGGTCTCGAAAACGGCTCTAACGATTTTTTTTTTTTTTTTTTTTTTCAAATTGTAAATTTATACTACTAGCTGCGCCGCCCTCCTTCGAGGGTCTTCGCCCCCCTGGTAATTTTAAAAATTAATAAATCAAAAAGTTATAGGAATTTCGGGATGGAAATAATTTTCCTGAATACCTAGAAGGTCCTCTTTAATCATAAAAAATTTCACTCTTGCAAAATGAGATATTGGCGTAAATAATAAAATAAAATAAACATTTTAAAGGGTTTACGGACAATATAATAGTTGAATTTTAATATAATTAGAAATTCTATAAACGAATATATTCAATTAAATAAAGAAAATTTTCTTTTAGTGAGTTTTGGTCGAGAAAAGATTAAAAAGAATGAAGATGGAGGACTGACTGCTTAAAGAGGCTGACTGGTTTTTTCTCTTTTTCTCTTTTCGTGCCGGACAAACGTGCATGTATAACATAATATAAAATAAATAGATGCAGGCGGCTGGACGTAAACAAAGTAAATGGCGGCGGCGTTTTCCTGGAAGAGGCATTCGGAGCGCCGGGCCTAACGGGCCCCAGGCTTAAGGCATGCAGGCTGACTGCCTGCCTGGACCAGGGATGCTGCGGTGCCATGCAATTATGGCCCTCTGAACAGTCCTATCTTAAGCCGCCTACCGTCTGCCTGCTTATAAACACAAATCAAATTTGCTACGAAATATTTTATGGGAGAAAAGGCTTTTCTCAACTAAAAGAAAATTAGTTATATAACTGATTTTCGAGATTTATATATTTGAATAATATATGAATATCTCGATTTGGTCATTGGTATAACATGACAAGTGAGAAATTTTTAATTTCTCTTACCTATCTTTGAAATATATAAAGTATTGGTTTCAAATCACAAAGTTGATGTCGAGATTTTGATGGATATTTTGAGTCCAAAAAAGTGGGTCTAGCAAATTGGTATGACTGTCTGTCTGTGAACAAAATATCTCAGGAACGAAAAGAGCTAGGATGTTGAAATTTTATATGAGTTAGGCATCCACCGTCCCTTCCCCAGGGGTGAAAATAAGCTTTTGAACAAAATCGGCCAAAAAGTACTTTTCTTATGTACTTTTTCAGTTTTTTCGATTTTCTCAAAATTCGCTCTAACGATTTTGATTAAAATTCAAGAATAAACTATTTTTTTGATTTTTTTTTTTGTTTGAATGTGGGATTGTACAATTATTTATCTAAATTTCTCAATCAATGGAAGTTTTATTTGTCTATGGTCAATTTTTTTTAATGCCCTTTAAAAAGTAACAGTAAAATTTTTCGTGAAAATTGTTTAATGATGTATTTATTTCAGATTTTCAAATTCCTCTTCCTTCCCTAAGGGGATTTGCATGTTAATTTCGATTCAAAAAGTGACTTTTGACACATTTAAACATTTTACACATTTAAAAAAGTTTTTTTTTTTAATTCTCATGAAATTTTGTATTTATTTAAGATTCTCTTATTGTATATAAAATATCCAATTATGGGATTAAAAATTTTATAAAATAACCTTAGTTTATTCCAAGCAGTCATCATTTAAAATGCAAGTTTGGAACTAAGGTGCTATGGGAAACTAATTAAAATTATAGACGTTCTAATTTGCAAAGTGCCTAACTCCATTTTTGTTTATTTTTTCAGGAGAGCCAAAAAACATTTCATTGTTAGTGATAGAGCATTAACAAAATTTTGGGTAAATGTATGATTTTAAATTTTCACAAAAAAAAAGTGAATTTATTAAAATAATAATTAAAAACAAAACGAAAGATAGATTATTAGCTTTGATAAAAAATTGTATAATATAATATAATAAACAGGCAATTGTATGAAATTAAAACCTGGATGAATATATGTGAGTGTGTTTGTTCCCTTGAGACTTGAGAGAGTTCAAACAGATAAACCTGAAATACAATAATAGAAAACAAGTATTTCAAGTTTCTCATTAAAGAAGGACAAAACCTATGAGAGCAATACCATGAAGTGAGCTGAACAGACCTTTTCGTTATTTTCGGCTTCATTCGTACATATTCTGTCTACTGTTTTAGGGTATTTTTAACAAATCTTTTTAATTTTAAGTTAGATCTCAATTTTTATATTACAAATTTATTTTATATTACTGTGTATGAAGAGGAATCTGTAATTCATCCATAAGAGCCGCAGACGTTCTGATCATGTCACTCCTCTTCCATTCTATATACGTAAGACAAGTTTCAGCAATTTTAAATAAAGGCATATATATTTTTGGGACCCTATTTTGCATTTACACCTGGATAATATCCTTACAAAACAAAGTCGAAGAGGAAGAGAGCTATTAATTATAGGTCTGAAGTATTGCAAAATCATAAAGAAATCGAGAGACTTTACTTTTGGTTGCACCTGCCCTTCTTCCTTCATTTAATGTTATAAACTTAATGATGTGACTCTCTAATGCCTCTAATGCCTGTCACTTTGGTAAAAGAAAGTTGTGTTCTGTCTAGCGGGACCATATTTTCTTGGGACAAAAACGGGGCATTGTAATGTCAAAAACGGGACAGTGTTATAAAATGAAGAGTTAAGAATTAGAAGGGGTCTATGGACAATTTCTTTTTTGTACGCCATTTGTCTTTATGCATAATATACATAAAGATTATAATGATATACAAAAAAAATGGTTCATAGACACCTTCAAATTCTCAACTCTTCAAATATTAAGTATATTCCTAAAAATATAAGATCTTAAAAAAATTTTATTATAGTATAAACATACTAATTCTACAAACAAATATTCTGTCTGACAGAACGAATACAAAAATTTCGTTTGTAGAGGGGTGTATTTCGTTGTGTGCTGTGCGACCAGTCACACCAGATCTTTAAATACACAATACCAATGGCTACCGGAGTATGTTCCACACGCTTATTGCTCGGAGTCACCAAACCGAACTTGGCATCACTTAATCGCAACAATTGTGATTACTGTTCTCCGTTGCCAGGCCCCCGGCCCATATTAGAATAAAAAATCTGGCGAGCTTTCACACCAGATTTTTTGTGTCGACATATGAAGAGTCCACGGGGAAAACATGATAAGTCCATTTTTTGCAATTTTTACCAGACCATTTTTTTTTTTTTTTTTTTTTTACATTGTGTTATTCTATTGTACGGTGGTGTTTCTTAGGCGGCCCATACACGCCGTACTTTAGTACCCGAACCCGGCTCGACTCGCCTTCAAACGAGGCAAATCCGCCAGTGTCTCATGAGCCGAGCCGAGCTGAGCCTGGACAGATCCGTTTGGGCCTTCTGTCCGGCTCGGCTCGGCTCGGGAGCAGATCCGCACGTGTGTAGGCTCTCACGGATCGGGCTCGTGCCTCAGATAGGGTATGTTGGCTCGGCTCGGCTCGTGAGAGCCCACACACATGCGGATTTGGCTCGTTTGAAGGCAAGCCGAGCCCAGCTCGTTCGCGTGTGTGGTGAAAAAGTACCGGATCCGGCTCTCGTTCCAAAGTACGGCGTGTATGGGGCCCTTAAAAGTGTAAATATTATTGGATCTATCACGTTTTACAAAAGCATGAAAATATATTATAAAAGTACTCTAGTTTTGCCACCAGATAGCGTAAATAGCGTAAAAAAAATACAAACAAGCAATAAGAACTTATGTTTTTCGCGTGTACTCCTCATATATTTAGTTTCCGCCGAAAAATTCTCTCATAATTGAATAGAATAGTTTTGCACTTATAAATGGAAATTAGAATTGTTCACCCAACTGATAAAAATTATTATATGTCATTTAAGAAGAATTTGTGCAAGAGGGTTAAGGAATACCCTGAAGTAGGCTCTTCCCTCTCCACGATCGTATCGTACGTTCCCTGTACTGTCAGAAACAGCTTTAACAGGAAGAGAAGGAATATGTCCTGCCTCTTCACGATGCGCAAAAAAATTTTTGGAGGACACTGTATAAGTACAGTATATGTACAGTTAGATAAATATTGAAAATAGATTAAATTCTTGCCTTTTATTTCAAAAACATAATGATAGTTCATTGACTAAATATCAAATTTTTTTCATAGCGAAAAAAACTCCATTCATTTCTTTAAAAACTGAATTTACTTTTTACTTTAATCTAGCAGGTTGATGGTCACATCTGATTTTATATATATATTTTTTAGAGAGAGTGCTAAAAAGCAAAGGAGCTCATTAATGAATGAATCGGAAAGTATTTGGTCGTGAGGAATGTGCTGTGCAGGTAGAGAGAGAGAGAGAGAGAGAAGAAGGAGATATAGAGAAAGAGAGAGAGGAGAGCGGCGCCCGCAGCCAATTAGGCGAGTGTTTGATCTTAGGCGAGATGGGGCCAAAAAGAGAGAGAGCGAGGTTTAGGAATGCACCCCCGACCATCACGCACACAACTCCATTCATATCACCACCACAAAACAACAACAACAAAAGTGTAGTCAGCTATCAGCTCCATGCTGTTTTTGGAATGGGAATCAACAACAAGCTGCCATCTTTTATTTATTTATTAGTATTTTTTCTTGAGCAATTCATTCTTAATGTTCTCATTCTCAAGAATATGGCTTGCAAAATAATTTATCAATTTAAATTTTAAAAGTCGACAATCAAAATAATCATAGTAATACAAAAAAAAATACTTGGGTCGAACGCACACAGGAACAAACAACGCAAGTACAGATATTTCGTTGCAGACAATCTGGTAAACTAATGGTTTTAAAAAAACACATCTCAGACAGAAATTTTTGATTGCTCCGGAAGAGAAGGAATATGGCCTGCCTCTCCACGATTGGCGAAAAATTTTCGGAGAACACTGTTTAAATATCTTGAGTGTTGTAATCAACAGGATTTTATATGGGCAAGTCAAACATAGAACCTGACCAAAACATTTCGTCAAAAACAGAATGTTTTGTCTTGTCCCAGTGTTCCCAATATAGTCAATTTTCACAAAAAGTCAAAATTGAGAAATTTTTAGTAGTGTGACTGTATTGCATTCGGTAAGGGATATGTAAAATCCTGGTAGTCACAATGGTATGTTTAGAAAATCTTTCTTTCTACCTATTTGATACATGAATTTCGGCAGGCCTAATAAAGAGAAATAACAACTGTCACTAAGATCTTGAGCAATGCCAAGAGCTGGTGAACCTACTGTGCGGTCCCTAAGAAACAAAAATCTTAATGTAAATAAAATATAGATAAAATTAATGAACTCTTGCCAGGTATTAAGAAAAAATATTTAAGAATATTTAATTTAATAAATTGGGTGTAAAAGATATTTAGAATAAAATTAAAATTAGCCAATCATTTCTTTCAGCTCATTCAAAAATTTACATGGGCTATTTGGACCGCATTCGACCCCAACATAAAGACGTTTCCAGACAATTAAATTTCTGAACTGATAATTGTTAGCAAGGTGTGACCGAACAGTGAAGGCGCTAGTTTCAGTGGGGGGGGGGGGGCAGGAGTACGGCAAATTTACTAGCGGGGGGGGGGGGCGGATAATATACATTTAGGCTATACCAAGAAAACAAAAGAAATAGGGAGGAAGATGTCATTGACAGGGGGAGGGCTAGGGAGGCAAGCGGGGCCCCCTAGCCCTCTCCCCCCACCGTCCGTAGCGCCGTCACTGGACCGAAATAACCCATGTGAATCTTTCTATACACTGGAAAAGATGGTTGCCAAAATAGTAAATCTTTTTTATTTTTTTTATAGTACTATACTGCATTTATGGATTTTGATTGTTTCTTAAGCGCCCCATACACGCCAGACTTTGGTATGCGAGCCCAGAGAGCTGGATCCAGCGATTTTTAACCACACCGACGCGTACGAGTCTGGCTCGCGAGCCCGAATCGGCTCGCCTACAAACGAGCCAAATCCCCCCAAGTGTGTGCGCTTGCACGAGCCGAGCCAAAATCAGCCATTAAATACCCTATCTGAAGAACGAGCCCGATCTGTGAGAACCCACACACTTGCGAATTTGGCTCGTTTGAAGGCGAGCCGAGCCGGGCTCGCGTGCAAAAGTACGGCGCTTTAGTCTTGGGGCAAAGTATCAAAAGATACCAAATATATTCTGAAAACTATATTCTATAAAAAAAAAAAATGCTTTGAAAAATATCAGAAAAACTTTAGAAATCAATCAAAATCAATGAATATCCAGATGATAAAGGAAGGGAGAATTGATAAATAAATGACGAGTCGTATATAAATAGGTTTAGGATAGTTGGGGAGGTGCGAAGGGCCGTATGTGGCACAAGGCTCTCGAGAGACATGGTGTCTATTTAAAACCGAACGAGACAAGGCAACCGGGCCGGAATTAGCAGTTGCGACGGCCTCCGTTATAAATAGGACGAATGTAGGATGGAAATAGCGAGAGCAACCCCTTGGCAAGCCAAGGGGCGCCGCGGTTCCAAGGAAAAGTGTAATTATAAGTTAAACAGCACACTAGAGGAGCTAGGTAAAAGACTAACGGTATTTACTTCACAACAAAACCTTAACCTTATATTTTAAAATAAATTAAAAATTAGTGTGGTTATGTCTTTGTGGATGTAAGTATTCAATATTTTTGACTCCGCCTTAGAAATTAGTATAAGGATTCAAAGAATAATAAGAATTTTCAGAAAAATTTTCTAATTTATCACTGATCCAAAATCTACAGAATATCCTAGCTGACCTTAGGGCCGGTTGCATCATTTCTAGTCATCTAGCAAATTTTTCCGATCTATAGAAACTCACCGATATAAACAAGTACACGCATAACCTTCGAGTAATAAAAAAATTAATTTTTTCTTTTATAATTAGCTATCTGAGATATAAATAAAGTTAGTTAGCAATTTAATTTTTTTTTTTTTTTTTTTCAGTGTTTTCGGCCATTTATTTGACTTAAAACAATCTATTTAAAACTAATTTTATACGATATATTTAAGGAAGGCACATTAAATTATACCATTTGGTATCCAAATAATTTAAATAAATTCATCGGACTGCTTGGGATCCGAACCCGCACCCCGTGGCTTTTAAGATATTAAAATTTAAAGCTACCCTTGGTATTGAAGGCCAGCATGCTAGCAACTACATTAAAGTCCGAGGACGGGCTGTTATTAAAGATATGACGAAAGTAATAGTCAACTAGTTTATCCGACGAATAGGTAATTAATTAGAAGTGAAGCAACCGGCCCTTAGTTCAAGTTACTTAAAAATGTAAAAATATTTTTTTTTTATTTTGTATAAAAATTGCTACAGATTTTAGATCCCTTCCATTTTATTTTTTTATTTTCTTCTAACCCTTAAAATGTCATATTCAGCCAATAATATACGTATTTCGTCTAGTCATAGATAGGGTTACCATACGGATCGTCCGGATAGTTCGGATTTGGAATACGGTCCAGTTTAGAAATCTAAGAAATGTCTGGATTTTACTAATATGAAACGAAAACGTGGACAATTTGGGGAATTTTACTTTGCGCCCCATATTAGGTTTTCTGGAATTTAAGTGATGTATATTGAAAAGGCTTGAAATTTTAAATTTCCCTCTCTGGCTTAAAGTTTTAAATTTCCCTCAATGAGTCCACTTCCTCTGTCTCAGGCCAATCAGCGAGAGAGAGTGATAAACAGGAACATAAAACGGAAGTCAGTGGCTAGCGCTTTATATTATAATAATGATATTACTATTTATATAATTTAAAAAGCTTATATTTAGTCAAGCTTAATTCGAGAATATTTTTCACGTCTCAGCTAAAAACGCAGATTTCAGTGTCTAATTTTCACTACCCTCCAGACATGCCGGAAGCCGTCTGTCCAGATCTGGACTCAATAAATTATAGTAACCCTTTTTTTTAAAGTTTTTTTTCGGCATCTAAGGCTATTTAGACCCCATCTCTAATTATTTCAAATGTTTAGTAGTCAATTCAAATGAAATAAATTTTTCTAGCTTGGGACGGGAAGCGAACCCGGGACCCCGGCGCGAGAAGCTAATGTCTTCTCTCTGAGCCTCAGGTCACGGGTCATGGTAACCCTATCTATGTTTAATTTAATAGGGAAAGTAAATGATTAAAAATTGAAATACATCTCGGTTAATAAAAGTTTAAACTATGTTGATATATTAGCATTAAGTGGATTTTCCCTATGAAAGTTTATTTTCACTTGGCGGCTTTGCCCTGGGGTTTCCCTAAACTTTTTTTTACATCCATATTTAACATGAGTATAAGTAGCAACTCTCTAACCATTTATTGTTGTTGTTGCAGTTACAATTCTTTCGCAAAATTATAATAAATATCCTTTGGAAAGTGATATCGAAATGAATATAAAAAAAAAGTAATAGACAAAATATTTTTATATTCTTCTTTAAGAAATAATAAATTCAAAATATCCGATGTCAAAAAATATCTTATTTCAAATTATTTAAAAAATTTAACACTCACAAATGTTGACAAAAAAATAAATGCAAAAAAAAAAATTGAGATTAGAATGTTGTCTTGATGTGAAATTAGTGTCAAATTTCGAGAGAGAGAGAGAGAGAGAGAGTAGACTTATGAATATCTTATTTCGCAGATGCAGTAATTATCCTTTTGCTAATGATTTTCAAATAAAATAGTTTATATTGTGCGAGGGTCAGGGGTTCACATCTCGTCTCACATCAATTTATTTCAAAGGAATGGAGTATAAATGGCCGCAGACCTGTCTTAAATAAAATAGTATACCATGGCATATATTAATAAAAAAAAGTCTGGAGTGACTAATCGCACAGCAGATTTTTTTTGTGTCCAGATATGCATTAAATTTAGTTGCCAATAGCACCTTAGTTCCAAATGAATTTAGTTTCCAATAGCACCTTAGTTCCAAACTTGACAACTTGAATGTGTTTATTCAAGCTTTTGTGGTTTGAAATATTATTATTAGGGAAATTTTTAATTATAGACCACATTTTTGTATTAATTATTTATTAAAAATATAAATACTGTACGTTTCGACTGTGCACTTGATAACGGCTGCAGAATAAGCAGTCGAAACGTTGGACAGTATTTATATTTTTAATAAATAATTAATTCAAAAATGTGGTCTATAATTAAAAATTCCCCGACAACTTGAATTTCCCATTTCATAAGTACAATAGTAAAGTGTGCTTCAAAAAGATTTCAAGGGCAAAATGAGAATGTATATTTTAAAGAGCAAATAAAAAATAATTGTTTTATGAATTTAAATCAAAATCGTTGGAGGGCATTTTGAGAAAATCGAAAAAACTGAAAAAGTACATCAGTAAAATACTAGTACTTTTTGGCCGATTTTGTTCAAAAGCTTCGTGTCACGACCCAGGAGGTTCTTAACTTAATTATAAAAAAAGTTTATAAAATTTCAATCTCCTAGCTCCTTTCGTTCTTGAGATATTTTGTTCACAGACACACACACAGACAGGTCATGTTGCGAAAACCACTTTTTACTTTTTTTTTATTCAGAAGACTTCAAAATGTGTATATCCATCAAAATCTCGACATCGTATTTCTGACATGAATCCAATACTTTTTCTCTATATATATATTACATATATAGATAAGAGAAAGTAAAAATTGTTAGCCTCCCTTACTTTACAAAAACACTCAAGAGAGCTTCTGGTAGATTTTCGAAAAATGAAGTAGCTTTGGTGCTTCTCCTTTTTATACTTTTTATATTTAAGAATACACTTTCTTTTTATACAATTACAGATAAATATCCGACATTGGGGAATTAAAGAGAATAAAATAGTTATTGTATTACCTTCCATGTCAAATAGCTTTCGTTTTGTTTTGACGAACGCGAAAAATTGACGAGATTTTCAATGTTTAAAACGTGATTTTTTTCAATTACCAGGTGTCGTTAAATGTTTTTTCCACATACTTGAAGAGAACGGCGTCTATTTAAATATCATGGTGTAGGTATTTGTTGGCAGACATCGAGGGGAGTGTGTCCATCACGACGACGACACGCATGCCGACACGTGCGTGAGATACGCACACGCATCCGGTCTGTTTTGGAATATGCCACTTCCTGGCACCCCCACTGTCACCAAAATTGCTAGTAACTATTTATTATTTTTAAGAAAAATTTTAATTCCCAAATGAAATATTATTTAAAAGAGATTCATTAATAGGGTATACAGTGGAATCCAGATAATTTGTAGATCTATTATTCGTATTTCCCGCTAATTCCTACAAACCGCTCCGAGTAAAAAAAACCCGAAAACTGGTATAAAAACAATGCATTTCAGTCTCATCAGTAATTCGTATTATTTTTATGCTCGAGGTCACTTAAATAAAACGTCTTATAATTCTTATTTGCAGCTTAAAAAGCTCGATAATTCGCATTGTTTTCAAGAGGGGGATGGGGATTGAACTTCTAAATTTTTTCTTTCCTTTCTACAATTCTCTCCTGTGTTGATTCGTCACTCGTTGTGACCTCAGATCATAGGCGTAGCCACGGGGGGTGTTTTGGGGGTTCAAACCCCCCCATTGGACCCAAGCCATGACTAGATATTTAAGCTCTATAATACAAAATACTTTTTCTCTCTATATATGTTTCTATATAGGGTCAAGAGAAAGTAAAATATAATAATTTTCTCTAGCTTAAAAAAAAAAAAAATTAAATAAAACCCAAAAAATTCGAGAAAATTCAGAATTTTCCCATTGAAAAGAATTGATTTTTGTTATGCTTTATAAAAAATTAAAGCCGCTTAAAATTGATTAAATCTCGCAAATGAAAAATAATAAAAATTATTATATAAATAAATTTTTTATTTTTTTCTTAAAGAGGTCTGAGATAGGAGTCTGGTCAAGAGAGGGACACTCCGGTATGTTAGGCCCATTTACATAAAATTAAGGGATTTGCATTATTTATTGCCTGATACGAGTTGAGGAAAAATTGCGGCACTTAATTAAGAAAGGGCGGGCCCGAGCCACCTCGAGGGGGGTCCGGGGGGCAGTCATATATTTCATTAGACGCCCTATACTGCCCTATTAGTCGGGGTGGGGGGGGGGAGAAAAATCCTAAACCCCCCCCATCAAAATTTCTGGCACGCCTATGCCTCAGATCATACATATATAAAGATAGAATAGCTCCAAGTTAAAAATTCTGTTTTCATTAATAAGTTTTTTAATTTTTTTTTTTTTTTTTAATTTTGTACTCCCAATAATTCGTACCAAACCGTCGGTCACGTGACGATACGAATTATCGGGATTCTACTGTATTTTTGGAGTGTGGAGCGCAAATATTTAACCTATTTTTTATTTTTAATCATCTGAGGCCATTCAAATTTAAATGATATTTATTTATATTAATTTGACATTTATTTTTGTTCCTATAGAGATATAGTATGGTACAAAAAAATATGGTGTGACAAGCACACAATACAATCTTCGATTACCGAAGGTAAGAGAAAATTGTGTGCTGTGAGATCAGTCACACCAGATTTTTTTAATTTTGATTATGAAAAACCTAGTTTTGAGAAATATGAGTTAAAAGATTGTTTGGCCCCTTTTCTCTTATCTCACCCCTTTTCTTGTTTTTTTCAATTTTTACTTTCTCTTACCCTATATATATATGAAATATATATAGAGAGAAAGTATTGAATTCATGTCAAAAATTCGATGTCGAGATTTTGATGGATCTTCACGTTTTGAGGTCCCCTGAATCCAAAAAAAGTGGTCTGTCTGTGTGTCTGTGAACAAAATATTTCAAGAACGAAAAGATCTAGGAGGTTGAAATTTTATATTTAAGTTAGGTATCCTCCTGGGACGTGACACGAAAATTTTGAACAAAATCGGCCAAAGAGTACTAGTACTTTACTGATGTAATTTTTCAGTTTTTTTTTTCGATTTTCTCTAAATTCGCTCCAACAATTTTGTTTAAAATTCAAAATATTATTTTATAGATGCTCTTTAAAATGTATATTTTGCCATTGAAATTTTCTGAAGACCAATTTACTCTTGTACTTTATAGGAAAGATAGGAGAAATGGTTGCTATGCTAACAAAATATAGGCCTAAATATTTTCCCATACTTATAAATTTTACATCCGAATTCAAATGTATCGTACTGTCGGGAACTAAATATATGTCGACACAAAAAATCAGGGGTGACAAGCACAGCACACAACTTTCGATTACCGAAAACAATAGAAAAACCTAAAAATCACTTAAAATGCACATTATAAGTTTTTCAGAATCAACGACGATCGGCCTATCTCTTATTTGTCCCTCCACCCGCTAGTTTTTTTTTTTAATTGCCCCCCTCCCCCCCAATAAAATTCAATAAGAACACTTTCTTTTTAAGGTTTTAATTAAATTAATATTTTATCTATATACTGATATAAATTAAAATTCATAAATGTGGTCACGACATTATGACATAACTAAGATAATGTTTTTATACTAATTTTTTAATTATTATTTTCTGTTAATTCGACACATATAGGAAGAACTCCTTGAAGTAGCCCCACCTCATTTAACCACTGATAATCTAAATGATTTTTTTAAAAAAATTTTCCGCAAGTTGTCGAATTTCATTTTTTTTTCTGTGGTTTAAATCTACTTTATAATTAATAAATATAAACCGCGAATTATCAACGGATATACCTTTTTGTTATAGTTTAGAACATTAATCGATAACACACTGAGGGTCATTGGATATCAAATAAGACTTTTTCATGAATGGAAGGAAGAAAGGAAGCCAAGTAAGTTTTCCGGTACAAATTATCTAAATTGATTAATTTAAAATTAGAAGAACAAATTTTAATTCTCATTTTTTAAACGAATATGAATGATCGGTTGGTTGGTTATAAGAGGCGTTTAAAAAGTTAGAATTAGAAGAGAAATATATTGAAGTTATTTTTAGTATTATATAGGTTATTTAAATTGGCGGAAGCAATATTGTTTATCACGTCATAATGACTAATTTCTATTTATGTCATCTTAAATTATTTTAAAACTCAGTGATCTCTTTGAAACATTTGGTGAAATAGGTTAAATTTATTTTTTCAAACATTTAGATAGTCTATTTAGAAGTGGAGAGAAAAAGAAACGGGTAGGGTAAACCATCACTAACGTTATTTATAGGTAGAAATGCCTGAATAAAAAAATGTGGTGTGACTGTTGCACAGCACACAACTTTCTCTTACTTTTATCAAGAGAAAGCTGTGTTCTGTGCTTGCCACACCAGATTTTTCGTGTCGACATATATTTAGTTCCCGACAGTACATTTGAATTCAAGATGTAAAATTTATAAAGGCCGGGGAGGGGGGGCAAGAAACATGTGAAAATATTTATTTATATTTTGTTACCATAGCAATCATTTCTCCTATCATTCCTATGAAGTATAAGAGTAAAGTGGTCTCTAGAAGATTTCAATTGCAAAATGAGAATAAACATTTCGAAGAGCATCTAAAAAATAATAAAAATTCTTGGAGTGAATTTTGAGAAAATCTAAAAAACTGAAAACCTACATTAGAGAAATACTAGTACTTTTTGGCCGATTTTAATTAAAAGCTTATTTTTTCACGCCCAATTCGAATCAAAATACAACGATGAGATGACGCCAAAACAATTTGATTCGTCGATTCTTTCTGAATATCTAAAAATCGTCTGGTATGGCCGGGAACTCAGGATAAAAATCGAATATTTGGTAATTCCCCTCGAGCCTGAAAGACTCGAACTATTTACACAAAAAAAAAAAATCCCTAGTTTATTTTGAAAAGAGGAGTAACTTAGATTGTATAGTCTAGGATAGAAAATAGAAAAACAATCCAAAAATGGTCTTAACAATGAATAACTTTATTCTTTAAATTAATTAATTAACCGCCTCCGGGCTTGGAGTAGTTGGTAGCGTGCATACCTCCTATACCAAACGTCCCGGGTTCATACTCCAAGCAGTTCGATGATTTATTTAAGCCATTTGGATACCAAATATATGCTTGGACCCACACATTATCATATATAATGGTTATCATGGTTATCGTCAAAGTCTTATATGGCCTAAGTTGCCGAAAAGACTGTGTGAATGTGAGTATGAATGAGAAAAAAGTGTGAATGTTTTAAAAAAAAAAAATTAATTAACCAAGAAATAAAACATTTGATAAAATAAAGTTTTAAATCAAAATGGCGCTTCTCTCCGGCGAGCGCCTGGTGCGTAGGCAACTAACGCAATCGTTACATTCAGATTCGAATACTGTTGGTAAGAGAAAGCTGTGTGGTCAGTCACACCAGTTTTTTTTTTTTTTTTATTACGAAAAAATATACAACTAAAATAACTTTATGGAAAATAATTACTCACATTTAGTTGGAAGGAAGGAGAAAGGAGAAAGATGCATCTTGTTTTCCCATGAGGATCCAAAAACTTGAAAAATAAAACAAAGTGTGAGAATATTCAATTTTTTTTTTTTTTTTTATTAAAGTTAATTAAATATAAGAATATATATATATATCTATATACTTTTACAAATGTTTAAAATAAAATTAAGTTAAAATAAAGATTTTATTTTTTAAATACTTCGAATATCACAGAGGATACTGAATTGCAATCTGGATTTTTATTAGTGTTTTCTTATGACTAATAAATAAATAAATAATATATCTATAAGCCATGGCAAAGTTTGAGTCCGTCAGGAAATTAAAAACAGTGAAAATGCCGTAAAACAAAAAATTTTTTCATCCGGAATGGGGCACCTTAGTATGCCATGGCTTATAAAAATATTTTTAAATTTTTTTACTATAAATAAATTTTTTTGATGTGAATACAAAATAAAATCAGTCGAGTTTTAGTGTCTGAAAATGTGATATAATTTCTTAATTTAATTAAACAACAAAACTCGTTGAATTCAATTTGTTTCACAGCCATACATAATTGTATTAGATGGTTTACTAAACAGTAAATATGGCGGTTTAAAGTCCTCTACGTGAAACAGAGATCAAAATAAAATAAAGAAAATGGTCAAAAATGATGACCTCAGTTTCTAGATAAACATTGAATAATCTATTGCACAATTATACATTGTAGTCAGAGATGGGCAGGATCGCGATCTTTTTGGATTTAAATTCGAAAATCCGATCCGATTCAAGATTTCAGGATGTGAAACGAAATCCTTTTTAGGGGAGGATCTTGGATCTGGATCAAAATTATTTTTTCCCTCAGGATCTTTTCGAAGGATTAGTAATCCTGGATTTTTGAGATCTTTTCCAAAGGATTGAAAATGCTTTAATTTTTTTTTACTTTTTAATAAATGTATATCCTTTTAATTCATTCAAACGTCTTAAATCGGATTTAGAATCGCGGATCTGGATTTGAGGTTAAGAACAACGATCCTTTTTCTAAATCCGATCGGATCGTTCGAACTGCCCCGATCTGCGGATCGGATCGCTAATCCATTTTAAGGATTTTGCCTATCCCTGATTATAAGAATAAAATTATTTATTATAAAATTTATTTCAATGTTTTATTAGCGTAATTTTATATTAAAACTATTATACCGGTACTGTTTAATAAATTAAAGCATAAAATAAAGTAAAATTGAATAGTACCTATACAATAAGAAAATAAGTTTATTATTGTATAGTATACAATAAGAAAATAAGTTTCTTTGGGCACATTACGTTTGATGGTATTTTGTCTATTATTATTGGCAGTTATAGAGTCTTGAGTTATTGGCATTTAACAAATTCCCGCCAACGTTCTTTACAATACATTACATTTTCCAATGAACGTACCCTCGAAAAGAAAATGTTATTCAACGTTAAAAAACTTGATTAGGGATGGCAATTATATTGAAATAATTTAAACTTGAGAAATGATTTAAGATAACAGTGTTAAAACGAAAAATATGGCCCTTGGGTAATTAGATCATTCACTTTCCCTGCGGGTAATGTTATCATTAAACTAAGGCTTCGGTAACTGACAAGTTTTTCAGAATAATCAAACTAAGCAAATTCTGTGATCTTTATGTCAAAATTCCCGTCCACTGTAGTCGTAGCCTAACCACTAATTGGAATAAAAATAGTATGAGCAGTACAAAATAAGTGAGACCTCAGTTCCATTGCGGTGCCATTTTCGCCAATTATGCATATAGACGTAGAAAGTTCATTTCGGTTGTCGGGGACGAACTTAATTTTTACTTTCTCGTATAGAATATAAAGAGAAAGTATTGTAATCATAAAAAAATTCGACTTCGAGATTTTGATATTTCTCCACGTTTCAGACCTCCTTGAGTCCAAAAAAACCATTTTGGGCATTGTGTCTGTCTGTGTGTGTCAGTGTGTGTGTGAACATGATTGCTTAAAAACCAAAGCAGCTAGATCGATGAAACTTGGTATATGGTATAAAATTTTTAATGACACCTGTATGATTTTGTTTTGATTTTTCTTTCCAAAATTAACGAAAAATGTCTTTTTCTTCTGTGATTATTTCAAAAATTATTCAGTTTTCGGAAAAATGTCAAAGAATTATTTATTTAAAAGAACTGTTGGCATTAGGCCACCAGCCATTTTTGCCACCGCAGCTACATTGTCAAAGAATAAAAACTTTTTAAAATTGAGTATTTTATCATAATATTATAACAAAAAAATTGAAAATTTCTAAATTTTCGAAAAAACTTATTAAGTAAAGTACCACTTCCAAGTGACGTATTTACTCCAAAAGTTGATAGAAATCTACAATTTTAGTGTAAGGAGCATATACCAAATTTCAACGATCTAGTTGCTTGGATTTTTAAGCAATCCTGTTAACACACACACCCAGACGTAATTCCAAAAGAATATACGAAAAAGTTTCGGGGAAGTTCACCATTTATTTTATTTTTGTTATTACCAAAACTAGCGATCGTACCCGTGCTTTCTACCTCTATGCGCATTCGTATCAAAGTAAGTTACACTACGATTAGGAGTTTCTAATACTAGGAGTGTGTTTGTACATTTGATATACATAATTGTCATCACTGTATCTTTTCAATCTCAGCATAATTCAAAACTTTGGTCAGTTTCTTTACCCTATTGATCATATTTATTCAAAATACGTAATTAGTCGCCATTAAAACCTGGCCAATGTCGCAATAGAACTCAGACTTTCAAGCAAAAAAAAATATTCTCAAATAAAAATTATAGATTACTATTATTCTATAATTTTGAAGAAAGGCGGGCGAGGAATCCCAAATACTCCATAAACGGATGGCTTTGAAACCTTAGTTAATATTCTCATTAAAATTTTCGAAATAACGAATGAAAAACTTAATTTCAATTTACGAGTATAAAGTAGGGTCACAAAAATAAAAGAACATTCAAAATTTCATACGGCGATTGAGGATGTTTTTCAATTTAGTTTGAAAAAATTATTATATATCCTCACAAAATAATAAAAAATTTCAGTTAAAAATGAGAACGATGTTGAATTATGATAGTTAACTACTAATGAATGATAAAATTTGAAATTAAAAAATAACTTCAATGTTCTAGAGATACGTTTGACCAACGATTAGCTGGATGTGCGGTGTGTCTATTTATGCAATTCAATAAACAATATTTGAAGGAAAATGAAAATGCATTTAAAAAAACGAATAATAAAAAATTGCCATCGCTATTCAAAATATTTTTTGTCATCTTCAAATTCTTTAAATACCTAGGTGAGAGTAAAATATCATTTTGGTATTGGCGATGATAGTAATAAAATTTAATCATTTTAAGAATTTGAAGATTTTTTTTTTTTTGTAATTTAAAGTAAATACGAAAGATTTTAGTTTAATCACAGTCTCTGTTCTCTAAATAGTATTTGGTAAGTACTAAATAGAAATATAAATATAAAAAAAAAAAAAAAAATAGAGCATTCAAGAAGAATTTGAATGAGTCGATAAAGAAATAAAAAGGAAATAAGGTGTTTGTTTACCTTGGAAGAAGGATGAGAAAGGAAACTTTGAGGGTTTTGGCGAGGTAATAGGGTCAATCAGCCGAGAGCTACGTCGAGTACCATCATCACGATGAAACCGAAGATCGCACCCCAAGAGGCCAGTTTACCGTGGCCGCTGTAACAACATAAATATCATATATAAAAACATGTTATTTTTGTATCATATCTTATTATTGTTATATATAACACATGGGTCATTAAGTCCTGGAACTAGTCAGTAAAAACACAATTGCAAAATTGGACATAGTCACCTTCTATAGAGACAATCATTCCAACGTTTTTCTAAACTTTCGATGCCTTTCTTATATTACGATTTTTCTTTGGCCTCAAAATGAGCTATAACTTCATCATCGGAGCCACATCTCTTTCCCTGGACCATCTTTATGAGATCTGCAAACAGGTCTAAGTCTAAGTCAGATGGGGCCAGATCTGGTGATTATGGGGGATTTAGAAATAATTCGAATCGTAAATCGTTCGATTTCACCATTTAGTACATTCTCTGGGTGAAAAAAATATAGCGTTACTTAACATTCCATATATTGAAAAGGAAGTTCATTAAATTTTTAAACGTATTTTTTGAAGGTTGGTACTACCGAAACACAAAAGCTGCATGGCATTTTTGGCGGCATCTGTGTGTCAGTTCCGAGACTTAATGACCTATGTGTTGATAATTTAAATATGAAACAAGGTCTTTATCTGGCATTGAGTGGTTTGGAATATTTATTCTCATTAGAATGTTATAAAATAGAATTGCAGAGGAATCAAGTTTTGGATAAAGTCAGAAAGGAGTGAGCAGCCAAAGGCTGCTCAAATCTCGTTGAATCGAAATATACAACCAGTATATCTTCTCTTAAGCAGTTACCTTATATATAGTTGTTAAATCTGAGTAGAAATTAATTGAAAAAGCAATTAATTAATTGGTGGTTGTTTGTGTTGCCTATCTTCTAGTAAAATAAATAGGGAATGACTTCCCCAAAACTTTCTCGTATATTCTTTTGGAATTACGTCCTGTGTGTGTTTGAACACGATTGCTTAATATTTTTTTTCAAAATTAACGAAAAATGTTTTTTCCTTTGTTGATTATTTTAAAAACTATTCAGTTTTCGAAAAAAATCTCAAAGAATAAGAACTTTTTAAAATAGAATAATTTATTATATTGTTTGTAGATGGCCGTAAGGATGATCAATTTAATTATACGGACCGTAGGCCAAAAAATAAGTACTTTTGCAGGCCTATTATCCATTTATTTGTAAATATTTCGACCCCAGTGATATGGAATCATCTTCAGTACAATCCACAGATGTTTTGCAAATCGTTACTTTCTCCCATCCAATATGACAAAATAGCTGAGCATTCCGTGAATGCTTAAGCTCAAGTAACGACGATTACAATACCGCACTTTATCTTTATATACTATACGAGAAAGTAAAAATGAATAAATTTATGCACTAAACGACGACATATCGAAAATTAAAGAAAAAATTCACTATCAAAATGATAAAAGGTCCCCCCCCCCAGACTAATCTGTAACGAAACGTTCAGAATGAAAAAGAAGATGAAAGACTTTTTTTCAATAAAAATGATGGTTTCAGCCCTTTTGATGAATTCAAAGAAAAACTTTTTCCGCTAATAATAGAGATCAGCTTTTGAATACCAATTCGACCCCCACTCCTTAAAAAATTCAATTAATTGGCGAGAGAACTAATAAATCTTTAGAACAAATAAATCCTCAAAGCTCGGGCGTTTTGATGACAAAAACTCATCTTTTTTTTTAATAATCTCTATGAGTTGTGGCGTCAAACGGGGAGAGCGAGCCAGGCCATCGGCTTAGTAAAAAACAAAGGAAGAGGAGAATGAAAATACAGAAGCCAATTTATTAGCCAAATAATTATATATATAGCTCTCTATATATATAATAAACTTGTTGGCCAATGAAATTATACACATTTCATATTCAAGTTAATAAAGTTTCGGATGATAAAATTTTTAATATATATTTAATAAGTAGGACGGTATTATAATTTGATTATATTTTATGGTGGACTGCTAGAGGTACTAAATAGTTATACAGACAACGTCGAGAGTTCACAAGGTCAGAAGAATAAGAAGACATCTTATGGATGAAAAGTCTATAATATTAGTAAAATAAAAATTTGATTATGCGAACAATGACAGGAGGTGGCAGTCAGAAAGAGGTGTCTCTACATCAAAGGAACTCCCAAATTTTTCGACGTTTCTTGGCAGCTCCCGGATACCTAAGGATGGTCGAATAAATATGGAGCGAAACGTCGAAATGGGAGTTTTTTTTTTTTTTTTTTTGTAGAAACCTCTTCCTGGTTGCCACCTCTTGTCATTGTTCGCATCTTCAATCACAGCCAATTCCAATTCTAAGTTCAAGAAAAATTTGATTATGAAGAAAGGAATCAAATAAAATATGCTATATATATTAATATTAATAAACAATTTCACTTTAATTTAAAAAGTAGAGTGTGATTAGGGAATCTTCCAAATAGACTGTAATCCAATTTTTACTTTCTCTTACCTATATATAAATACAATGTTATATAGAGATAAATCTAAGCTTCACACAGATTCCAGGTTTAGGTAGATGGATTTTGCAGTTTATAATAAGGAAAAACAAAATTTCCCTTATTCTTTATTAAAATTTATCGGCCAACTCGATGCGCAATATAAGACTCGTCCTATCAGACATCATCAGGGCCTTCTTTTTACCATATCACACACAAAACATATTACAACATTACTTGTTTTTTAATTACAGAAAAAACTTGTCTTGTAATATGTTTTGTGTATGATATGGTAAAGAGAAGTTATATTTATTGCAGACCCTGATGATGTCGGATAGGACGAAACTTAGATTGCGCATCGAGTTGTCCGATAAATTTTAATAAAGAATAAGAGAAATTTTGTTTTTCCTTATTATAAACTGCAAAATCTATCTACCTAAACCTGGAATCTGAAGCTTAGATTGAATCACCTGGTTTGAGATCCTATGAAATTATATAGATAAAGTATTGCGATCATGCCAAAAATTCGATGTCGAGATTTTTTATGGATATACACGTTTTGAGGTCCTCTGAGTCTAAAAATGTTTTGCAACATGGTCTGTGTGTCTTTGTTCAATTTAAAGAATGAAGGAATTGAACTAGTTTTAGTTTTTAACACCAAACGTTACGGAATTATGATGAAAGGAAGGTATACAACCCAAATAAATTTTTTAATTGGACCAGAAAGCCAGTGTCAGTGATTCTGTTGAGGTATATTCAACAGCTGTGGTTGTTCTGGAGTAATTAATCAAAAAATTAATTAGTGAGCTGGTCATTTGTGATGCCTACCTTCCAGTAGCCAGGCCTATGTTATATAAGAGTAAGGATCTGTGAAAAATAACTGGGATGAATAAAAAAATTGTGAAATTATAATAAAAGAAATGCTGTAGGAAGTTTCTAATTGGTCAGATGAATCATGTCATTTATTTAGCTCTTGAATAAAAACCTAATTATTGATGATTAATTTTTAAAAAATTATTTATACATCCATTTAAGCGCAAAGTTTACTTCCCGGGTGGTCAAGATAATATCAATGAATATTGTTGAAATAATTGATTGTTTATTAAAATATTATTTATTAAATAAACACTCATTTATCCACAAATCTAGAGTTGCCTTTATCATTGAACTCTCAGACTATATCAATGATTGTTTATGACATGATAATCAATTGTTTATTGAATTAATCAGGTAAGTCAATTTATTAAAGAAAATAATTTAATATT
This sequence comes from Euborellia annulipes, assembly GCA_023213315.1. Taxonomy (NCBI): domain Eukaryota; kingdom Metazoa; phylum Arthropoda; class Insecta; order Dermaptera; family Anisolabididae; genus Euborellia; species Euborellia annulipes. Next base: position 32,419 of record JAKCPI010001260.1, read on the forward strand.
CTTTTTATTTATTACTCGTCCGTTCATTCATTGCATGCATATTCATAAGATTTTTCTTTTCTTTCTTTTCGTCGCCTATTAAATGTATAATAAATAAACAAATGAGGATGAGATTTCATCGAGCGATGAAGGACCTAATATAATTTGTTGTTGTTGTTCTTCTTCTTTTTGTTGGTTTAGTTAGAAGATATTAATAAATAATGATCCGGGTGCATTCGACCAAACAACAACTTCGGCGATCGCTAATTATAAGCCATTTTTGAATGTGAATTTCCTCAACAGGATGTGAGCGATTAGCCATCGTTTGCCAGAAATGATAGCGTTTACTTAAAAGAAAAGAAAAAAAAAATTATACAAAAAAGCCAGGAGCAAATAGCAAACAATAGGGTTTTAAATTTAATGGCTATTGTTGCTTAATATTATTATGATTTATTTGTTTATGTCAAGTTTAAAATGATTAATCTTCATTTATATTATATTAATATAAACATATTAATGAGATGGTTAAAAAGCACATGTCAACTCAGGTTCAAATCCACCTTCCGGCAAAAAACTGACAACGATGCCTCTTGGGTACGGATACGGATCCCTACTCCAAGAAAGTTACTTCCTTGAATAACCACATCCTATTAGTAGTAACCGAAACCAATGATTTAAGAGGGAAAGAGAAATAACAAAATCAAGTGACTGATATTATCCATTAAGCAATATCTGTGTATTTAATTATTATAATATTAATAATATAGGCTTACATGCAGGATGGAAGAGAGCTGTGGGAGTAAACCCCCCTACAAACAACAACAAAAAAAAAAAAGTTGTGATGGTTCAAAGTCCTGCAATCTTAACTCGTAAGAGGTGCTTTATTTGGAGGTTAAAACATCCATGGGAGTAAACCACAGAAGAATGTTGGATTGATTCCCGCTAGTGCCTCATTTTTTTCTCTGTTTACAAGTTTAAATAACTTAAGAGAGTAAAATTGATATTTATTAATTTGTATTTCCAGATCAATTTTCGTAAGGGTGGATAATCTAATCACCCCTTTATCCAGAAAAGATTTTCCGGCACGGCCCTACCAACATATATTATAATCTGGAATATTTATAACTTCATATTATACAAAATAATTCGATTGGTGGATAAAAAATTGACAGTAGAAAATTTTATTCTCTGATAATCGAAGTGATCAATTTAAAAATAAATAACACAAAAAAAATTTAAAAAAAAAGGCCGGCTCATTGGATAGTTAAATTAGAAAATTTCCGGAGAAATGACCTCAGTCATATGCAAGGATCGTGAGACGGGAGGCAAACAACAATTCCCGGGGAGTTAGTTGGCAACCCTATACACATGGCAGCTTTTTTCTAAACGTTTTTTTGTTAAGGTTGGCAGTAAGAGCAAGAGTAAGAGCCGGGGGCGCCCTCTCCGCCCTCCGGCGATGTTGTTGTTGTTGTTGTTGTTCCTAGCTTCGCGGTTGTTCCGATGAGAGTTTTCCGTTTGGCAATCTCAATCTAGGCTGAGAGACTTTTTGCATTGATCTAATGAGAACTTGCCGTTCGTCAAGATCCCGGGCAACAAAATAAAGCCTTATTAGAAAGAAAGAAACACTCCAGAGATTTATCTACTCGAGGATATAAAACATTTTTGCATTCAAATTCACAGGAAGGTAATTAATGTAATAAAAAAAAAATAATAAAAATTAGCAATACAACTCTTTGAAACGAATTATAATATATAATTCTCATGTGTAGTTAGTCTTCGGTATGCCTTTTTTTGTAAAGAAAATGCTTTATATTCAAACAAGAGTAGTTCAAAACTTTCTAATATTGTAGATAATATCAACTTTTCGTAATAAATGACCCAGCCAATGTAATACTTGATTTGGAATTCAAACTTGAAAAATCAAAATAACTATTAGCGTTAACGAAATAATATCAATGTTCAAAAATTTAGACGATCCTAATTAGTAAAAGATAAAAAATTTGTGATTTGAGATGCAAAGATGGCCATTTAAGTAGAAAAACTATTTGAAGCTCATTATTTACTATGCAAAATACACAGGACTGATTGTTAATAGCATGTAGGCCTATATTTAAATAAACTACAATGCTACTTATTAAAACTTTAATGAAGAAGAACTTGATAGAAATGAACTTTTACGTTAGTCCTGATCATCATATGGCAAAAATGATGTTTGTATGTAATCAAAAGTTTTAATAAAAAATCTGGTGTGACTGGTCGCACAGCACATAATTTTCTCTTACCTTCGGTAATCGAAAGTTGTGTTCTGTGATTGTAACACCAGATTTTTTGTATCGACATATGTTTAGTTTCCGCAGATTTATTAGAATCGAGATGTAAAAAATTTTATAAACATGGGCAAATATTTTGTTACCATGGCAACTTTTCTCCTATCTTTCCTATGAAGTAGAAGAGTAAAGTGGTCTTCAATTTTGACAGCAAAATGAGAATATACATTTTAAAGAGCATCTAAACAATAATTGATTTTTGAATTTTAATCAAAATCGTTGGAGGGAATTTTGAGAAAAACGAAAAAAAAAACTAAAAAAGTGGCTCAGTAAAGTATTAGTACTATTTGGCCTATTTTGTTCAAAACCTTATTTTTACGCTTCTGGGGGGGGGGGGGGTTAACTAATTTAAATATAAAATTTCAGCTTTGTAGCTCAATTCCTTCATGCTTAAAAATGAAACACACACACACACAAACAGACAGACCATGTCGCGAAAACCACTTTTTTGGATTCAGGGGACCTCAAAACGTGTATATCCATCAAAATCTGGACATCGAATTTTTGAAATGAAACCAATACTTTCTCTCTATATACATGTATATATGTTTATTAACATATATAGGTAAGAGAAAATAGTTTCAATCAGCTAAGCTGCTGTTTAAACTCACACAACTTAGATTACCTATTTTGGGGATTCTTGGAGTGCAAAAAAGTTTGAAAAACAATATTCTCAAATAGTTAGTCATTTGAAGTCATGCGACTTCAAATTTAAGTATGATGTATACAAATGAGTAATGGAAGTCGTCGCCTTTGTCATAGCGATTTAAAATTCTTATTATTTTAAAAATTCAAAAAATCTAAATAATCGGACGCTTTTTAAATATTCACCTTTGCACCTTGATTGAAATAAAAAGTACTTTATTAACATTTAAATGTTATATTCTGTTAGTATCTTTTATTTTGTAGAAGTTTTATTATGTCAATATTATATCTAATAAGAGATATTTCTTTTTTTAGCTAGAAGAGAGTGGTGTTTATTAAACATCCTGTGGCGGAACGAAGCTGTCTACACTTGTTGTTGCCCAAGTGCAGATTGCGTTACGAAATCAGCATTTGCATTCTCCAGTTAAAAAGAGGAGGAGTAGGCTATATGCCGGTAGTTGAAGAATGAATGTGATGCGGTGAAGCAAGAGAAGAGAAAAAGAGAGAAGAGTGATCTCGAGATGAGAGCACACAGCAGCCAGGCAGGAGCATCGGCCGACATTGGGAAGAGCGCGGCGGCCACGGCGCATTCCTCAATGGAAGGAATGCAAAAAGTCAAGTACGAGAGAGAGAGAGAGAAAGAGAGAGAGTTAATGAAAGACAAAAAGCAGTGAGAGAAAAGAGAGAGAGAGAGATGCTGAGCTGATGGAGCTTTTGTTCTCCTTCTCTCTCTTCTATTGACCGTGTAGTGATTCCGCCCTTTGGAGGCCAAGGGCGGCGATGTGGCAACACCGCGCCGTGTGCGTGTGTGCATCAGGTCGACATTCCAGTCGGAGGTCCTGACTTCGAGTTCTTTCTCGGACGGAACAACAACAACAACAAGATAAAGTGCAACAAAACAATTTCAATAAAAAAAAATAAAAAACTTGTTATATTCTTGAGAGTTTTGAAGGGTTGTTTGTTGCAAGGGTATAAAGACAAATAGAAAGGAATCACGATACAATTTTTGTTCCTCACAGGCTTTGATTAGAATCTCTATAAAATAAGAATCAAAATCAATAGAGAAACTTGAAAAACATTCTAGAATGATGACTTCAAACTCTTTTGTTCTTGGAATTATAATATTACAGTAGAAACTCGCATAGCAAGCACCTCTCATAACGAGTAATTCGTATAACGAGCAAAACAAATTGTAAAAGAATGACTTGATTAACGAGCGACGTTTCGCATTACATACATCAGTCTGTGTCATGGGGGGGGACAGCACTTTGGGGAGGTTGTTGTTTCGCATAACGAGTGTTTCGATTTACGTGTATGATTCTGGAACGAATTATGTTCGTTAAGCGAGATTACACTGTATTTGATTTATTGTAATTTTCATGTCTAAAAGAAGATGTAAAACGATGGAAATTTATTTTACTGTTATTTATTTAAGGTATTTTTCGGCAACGGAGGCCATTTAGACCCCGTCACTATTTAAATTTATAGGTAGTCAATTAAATTGAAATAAATTGTCGCATGAGACATGATGCGAACCAACGACCCTTGGAATAGAAGGCCAGCACGCTAACCACTTCACCAAAACCCGAGCGAAATTTGTAAAAGCAATCCTAACTAAATGGATAGTAACTTTTGGTAGTTTGAAGTTTTTGAAAATGATAAAATCTTTGTAAAATTTAGAAGTACACATTAAATTCAAAGAACAATAAATGTTGTTAATTGACGACTATGCTATATACCGGTTGTTGTAGTGGCAGAGAGCTTCTCTAAGAAAGTTGGAACCCGGAAGTAGAAGTCACGCGACAGGCGCGTGACGCGTGCGCCATGATTGGCCAACGAAAAATATATTAGACATGACAACAACAAGCTGGTGACTCTTGCTTCGGAATATCATGTCTCAACAGTCAATGGGAGAACAGAGTTCAAGTCCAGATAAGAGAAATCGAAAGAAAAAAACCAATGCAAATTGGGGTGACAGGAAAGCAAAGAAAACCGTACTACGAATCTAAATATATGTCGGCACAAAAAATCTGGTGTAGCAAAACACAACGTTCGATTACCGAAGGTAAGAGAAAGTTGTGTGGTGTGCGACCAGCCACACCAGATTAAAAAAAACAAAATATACTAGAAAAATGAAAAAGGAAACATTTGGGTATTAAAAAATATAATCACTCGTGTCCGGTTTGGAAACCGTGAGAAATATAATAGATTTTAAGAATCTTATTTAGTAAAATAATACATTTTAATAAATTACTTAATTTAAAATAAAAATTGCTTCAATAATGGATTATTCAAAGATTTATGTACCAAAACAAATGAAATTTGTAATTTGTCTATTATTAAAAAAAAAAGTACTTTATGATTTTTTTATTCCAAGAATAGACAAGGCATTCTTTTAATTAAAAAATTATAACATTAATATCAAGATATTTGACTGTTAAATCGGCGGTTTTTAATTAGAAGAGGCCTCGTTAACGTTAAGGCCGGCTAATTAGATAAGAATGCGTTGCCGAGAACCATAGCGGCTGCACAGGGCTGCCCGAATCCGCAACAGCTGCGGCCAAAGCCACCGGAGCGGAGCCGGCGACAACCCGGCTCAGCTATTTGTTTTATGAACAACCTGTTTGCAGACAGCCCGGCAAAAAACAACCATTGCAATTGAAATATTTTCTTCAAAAAATTCCAACGGATGGAAGAAAAAAAAAATTTTGCTTTATCATAAAGTAGCATAATAATGCAAAAATTGAAATTTCTCTTTAAATTTTAAAAAGAGAAATTTCTTAAGAGGGTTCAGGAGCGACGTCTAAACGTACTTTAAAAAAAAACTAGACTATTATAAGGAATTTTTCAATGCGGTTTTTTTTTTGTAAATGAATTAAATTCATAAGAGATTATTGGGACATCGAGCTATAATTTTTTTAATGACTTATTAAAAAATTATAGTAATTCATTTTTTTGTTATCAAGCAAATACAAAAAAACAATCTGTCGCAATAATCTTTAAATTTTTTTTAAATTTAAAAATATATTTATTGTTATTATTAATCACATATTAATTAAGAAATGTTTAAAATAAGCTTAGATGATTTATTTAAAAACCAACTGTCAAATTAATTTAGCATTCTTGCAATAGATGGCAGGCTAGTCTGACAGACGATATAGTATTAGCCTATATCTGGCCTATATTTATATATTTTTATGCTTTTATAAAAGATACATAATATATAATAACATTTATAAAGTATTTATTGATCAATGGAAATCAACCAAATGCATTAAATATTATTAGCTACCATTCTGACATCTCTTGGCAAATTTTTGAATTACTTGATTTTTGGGCATACTTTTTATGACACACTACGCCATCTTATCGGGAAAAACATGCGTAACACCTTCGCTCCCGAGGCCCCTTAATTGCGAAAATAAAATCTTTTCACATTAAATAAACAATATTGTATCCTTGAGGGTCCCCTCAAATTTCTGGGTTAGTAAAAATCATACTTTTTTAAATAATCACTGTGGGCCAGGACCTGCTATATATATATACATGTATATATATATATATTTTGTATATGGTCGTAACATGATGTCGGTCTGTCGGTCTATGGATTGTGAGATGTAAATTCCATTGAAATACACATTTTTTTTATGGATTTAATCCGAAGGTGGTATTTAAATTTTAAAATCATAATTAGCATTTAACGGGTCTTTAAAAGGAAAGTACTATTTAAATTTTTTAATATATAATTAGCATTTGTAGGATTTTAAATAGAAAAATTCTTTAATTATTCAATTCTTCAACAAGATTATCGTTGTCTGTTTTGTTCTACCTTTTATATAACGTGTCAGTGAAGTTGGTTTTTTTTTTTTTTTTATGTAACGTGGTCGGTCAACGTGTGGGCCACATTAATTGGTGCAAACCATCTCGATTGGTGTGAAATTCCTTACTTGTAGCAAAATTAGTAGGTGAGTTGGCAGAGCACAATTTCACTTACTCATCATACTCAATTTAGCAGCTTTTATTGCAAAACTACTCCCGATGAGGCTAACTTTATTTTATATTATTAGACACAAAAGACCAAGGAAAATATTTGTTAAAAGTAAAGAAAAAGATTTTAAATTAAGATATGAGAAAAGAAATGTGAATGTGAAATTTTTTAAAAGAGCATATTTAGAGGAATATTTTTTCAGTGTTAGCCCTCTCCACTATCCGCCCCCAACCAACTTTTGTCCCGAAGGAAGCTTAAGAGATATAGATACACTTAAATAAAATTTGTTAAGGCCCCTAAATAAATTTGTTAAGGCCCCTAAATATGTAATTATTGATGTTTTATAACCTTGTATTTTTTTGTTAATTAATAATAAGTGAATAAATAAATGATTGTCGTTTTAGATTTGGGGCGATGATGAGGGCTCACCTGGCATGTGCTTCCGGAATGATGTCGTCAACGACTACGTAGATCATGGCACCTGCTGCAAACGCCAGCGCGTATGGTAGAAGGGGTTGTGCCGCAGCTACTGCCAAGGCACCAAGTACGCCGAAAATTGGTTCAACAATCCCGCTCAACTGTCCATACCTGAAAAATTATTAATTAGATTTAATAATTATGCTTTTATGTTTGCCTATGATTACTGAAAATTGGGATGAAAGTAGTTATCTGGAAAATAAATAGTATTCTAATCTCCAAAATTTGAACCAAGAATTCTCCAGGACTCTAAAGTTCTTGAAAAAAATAACATTAAATGCCTAATCTTCACATAAACTTGAGAAATATTGTTTCTGCAGTAGGAGTAGGTAGGATGAAGTAATATGTCTAGTGAGGGACAATATTAAGTCCCACTCATGCGTTTTCTACTTGTGATTATTTCATTGTTTTTAAAAAAATATTATATATTTTTTTATGGAAACTTTCATGGTTCAAACCTAGAAAATTTCCAATAAAGATTTTCATTTTCTTTTATAAAAACAATGAAATAATCACATGTAGAAAACGCATGGGTGGGACTTAATATTGGCCCTCACTGTCCATATTATATATATATATATATATAATAAAATGTAAGTAAGTTGGATCGGAAAGGAAATGACGATGCAAAGCGGAAGCAATATAAATAAATGAAATAAAAAAAATCTATTTTCGTCTATGGTTCAGTAATCATTTGTACAGAAATAGATGCATTAATGCATCAGTCGGGAGGCAACTTCCGGCCCAAAAGGGCTTTCTTTCATTCCTATAAAATCTTTCTAAGAAGTGACCAAAAAATATCAAGAAGAAAATATAGTAAAATTAGTTATATAATATATGTATAAGAACAAGCTGTGAATTTTTGATTGCTCGTGTCAAATACAAGTTCATTTGAAACTATCTTCAGTATATGTTAATTATAATAATAAATATTATTATATATAAATAGTTATTACCTATTTTGGTTATAGAAATAAATGAAATATAGAAGAATAGATTTAAAATAAGGTTAAGGGTAATATGTCAAATGCATTTAAATATAATAATGTATAAATGATGAAATATAATAATAAAATAAATAATATATTAGTACGAGCAATTTAAAACAATTGGATAAATAAATAATAATATAAATAAACTTATCAAAAATTAACAAAGGTTGACAAGCCAATAAAATAAGTATTAAAAAAAAAAAACTACAAGTGCCAACTAGTGACAAACTATAGACAAATAAAATCTAATAAGAAATCATGCATTTAAAGATTAGTAAATTTAAATTTATTATTTCAAAAAACTATTGAAATACTTGAAAATTATTAGTAAAAAATAAATGACTTGGAGCTCCCTTAGCCTCTTAACCTATTAGGCCTATATTTGATCTAATTAGGCCTGGATACAAAATTCTTATTTTTTTATTATTGAAGCAATAAAATGAAGATAATAAATATAAGTTTTTAAATTCATTCGTCAAATTATATTTTTAAAAAACAATCTGAATACATGCATACCTTCAAGATGAGATTTAACATAGGAAGACAAGTAGAGGGCTATTGACAAAGAGTAAAGAAAAATCATGGAATATAAATAAAAGTATGATTTACTTTCGGTGCAGGAAAATAAATTTATTTGATTAAACAGAAATAGGTATAAAATTATATTAATTATAGGCCTATTATTTCTTAATAATAATTAAAATATTTATATTTCTAAATATGGTTTGACAGGAGTAGGCAACCTTTTTCGGACGGCGGGCATTTTCAAAATAAAATTGTTTATACGGGCCGCACATTTAAATGTAGATAACTTAAATAGTACTTTTATATCATATACGAGTATAAATATTATTGAAAATAAATATAGAAAAAATTATGTTGGTGCTTTGGCGGGCCGCGCAAAAAGTTGCAAAGGGCCGCAGGGTGCCGACCCCTGGTTTAAGAGATTAAATTATAAAGTTAACCCATCATATACTTTTCACGTTGTAAGATGATTGGTAAGATGGGAGGAAAGGCGGATTCAGAGGAGTTTTCGGGAGGTGTAATTTTTTTTGTCTTTGGGCCATAGCACAATGCTTGCCTCTTATGCTAGGGGTTTGCATCCCATCCCATATGACAAAAATTATTTAATTGTAATAGAAAGTAAAAATACCCTATATATATAGGCCTACAAATCTCTTATATCTATCTAATTTTTAAAATTTTATATTAAAAATAAAATATTTTATCAGTATTACAAGTTAAATGCTACCCAAGATAGTCTGCGACCCATCACAACACTGTATCACATATATTAGAGATTTTATTTTCTTTACTATCCAATTTTTTACTTTCTCTTACCTCAATATATGTTAATAAACAGAGAAAGAATTGGATTCATGTCAAAAATTCATTTGATGGATATACATGTTTTGAGGTACCCTAAATCCAAAAAAGTGGTTTTCGTCTTGGTTTGTCAGTGTGTGTGTTTCTGTCTGTGAACAAAATATCTCAAGAACGAAAAGAGCTAAGAAGTTAAAATTTTATATTTAAGTTAGGTACCCCCCTGGTATGTAACATGAAGCTTTTGAACAAAATCGACCAACGAGTACTAGTACTTTACTTATGCAATTTTTCATTTTGTTTTTTCCGATTTTCTTAAAATTCGCTCCAACAATTTTGATTAAAATTCAAAAATCAATTATCTTTTATTTTTAGATGCTCTTTAAAATGTATATTCTCAATTCGCAATTGAAATCTTCTGAATACCACTTTACTCTTGTACTTCATAGGAAGAATAGGAGAAATGGTTGCCATGGTAACAAAATATCTTCATCTTGAATTCTAATATATCTAATATATCGGCGGAAACTAAATATATGTCGACACGAAAAATCTGGTGTGACAAGCACAGTACACAACTTTCGATTACCGAAGGTAAGAAAAAGTTGTGTGCTGAGCGATCCAAATTTTTTAAATTCTTAATAAATAAACATATAAAAGTTTAAAAATAATCAATTCTGCCTAAATTTTTTTGGCCATTCGATTAATTAAAATTCGCTTCTAGTCCTGAACGATAATTTATTAATTAAATAGATTAAAAAAACCTATATATCTAAATCTATACTACCTATATATCTAAATCTATCTACCCTTTCTTAACTGGGAGGATGTTAATATGTTTTTTAATTAAATAACGAGAGATTTTTCGCCTCTATCTTATTTTTCTAACGACATATTCAAATAAATAATATATTTTTATATTTTATTTTTCAAATTTAAAAGACAGTGAAATTTAGGTTATAATTAATTTTCCTTTTGTTCTCCTTGAACCGGAAATTAAAATTAAAAAAAAAAAAAAAATTATGCTGATTCGTGCATTGGTCTTTCTTCTTAGCAGGTGTTTGTTGGTAGCAGACAGGCGATAGTGGCGTTATCTATTCAGGAGGAAATCGAGACAGGAAGCACAGGCGGGATTCTCCGGGACGTGGCATGACCAGACAGACACACAGAACTTACTAAAGTACAACTTCCTTTTAGGTAAAAGTTAAAGAAAAGCAAGCATAAACAAACATGAACCCAATATTATTTAAAAATTTTCACAAATATATTAAGGCATTGCTGTGCCTGGATTGCATGTATCATAATTAACATAATAAATAGGTATCGTTTAAAGCAGATGTTCTCAAACTTTTATTTCGCGTATGTGAATAACATTAATAGACCACATTTTGGCAATGTTGACTCAATAAATAAATAAATAAATAAACTGTCAAAGGGAGGGATAATATTGAGGCACTCAGTGTGTTTTCTCATGTGATTATAACCTTGTTTAAAAAAACAGTGGGTCGAACTAAACCGAGTGAATAACTTTGCCCTCATTTTTAAGAAATAATTGTGGGATATATATTAATAAAATCAAAAATAATATGCAAACACGATTAAAAAAACAAATTTACTAATAAAATTAGTTTTATAACATAAAAATGCATCGAGTTATTGTGGATTGATGAAATTTAGTTTTCATACTTCCTAAGCTCTTTTGAAGTCCCTTCTCTACCGAATTTGCTACTTTTTTATAATTAAGGAATTTAATTTATTCAAGACAATAAATATTCTTATAGATCAAAGAATTATAGAAAAGGAAAAATTAATTACCGTTTATGCTTCAGTGATAAACGAAAATCATTTAGAGATGATTTAAAAACCTTTCCATAAAAATAAAGTATTTTGAATTTCGATTTTCTAGTCATTATTGACATTATTAATTTTTTTTTTAAATTAAATATTCATCATAATATAAAAAAAGAAAAAAAAAAACTAAACAAGCCCATTTCAAAGGATTAGATCATTTTTATTTCACCTGCTGACATTTTCTTATATTGAATTTATGTTAAGTTTATGATAATATAATATGAATTAAATCTAGAAAAATTAATAATTAATATTTTAACAAATAATACATTTGATGCAAAAATTAGCTTTTTAAGAGTCTTTAGTGTTAAAATATTTTAATAATTTAAATTTTGTTAAGAAAGTTTTTCATTAATAAATAACCAAACTGCTCTACGATTCTTAAAAGTTTCTCTGAACAATGCCAATTGCCCCATCCCCCCCCCCCCCAAGGGCTCTGATTTTTTAATAATTTTATATTATTCTAAATAAAATATTTCTAAATATATCTACGAGTATATCAACTGTACAAAATTAAACAATTAAATTAAATATTTTTTGGCCAAATTTGAGTACCCCCCAAAAAAAAAGTTGAAATGAAGCCACTGTCTCTGAAAGGGTAAATGATTAGAAAATAATTTCGAATTTAAATTCTTATACTGTCTTGGCAGTAGCGTAACTAGGCGGGGGCGAGCGCCCCCCCCCACGCCCCAGGCGCATCGAGCCCTTGGCGCCTTACGGCCTCTAAGATATATAGCCCAGGGAATGTGATTTTATCATATTCTTTCCATCGATTGTCTAAAAAAATTGATTATTTTCTTTTAAAATTATATTACAACTTGAATTCTACTATTTTAAATGAATTTAATTCCAAAAATAATGTATATAAAGGCTTTATAATTACAATTTTTTACTTTCTCTTATCTCTATATATATGTTAATTCAGTAGCGTATCCAGGTGGGGGCGAAGGGAGTCCTCGCCTCCCCCCGCCCCAGGAGCTGCTTTTTCCCAAAATTTACGGCTTTTTTTTTTGAAATTTCATAATAAATTCGCTTTATATCACAAATCGGGGAAAAAATTACAAAAAAGCCCGAACGAGATTCAAATACTAAAAAAAAAAAAGGTCGAACGAAAAACGGCGCCCCTGTTGAGCTTCGCCCCCTCCGCCCTCAAAGGCTTACGCCGCTGTGTCTTGGGCCTTACCCTATATGGGTTCGGAACTTTTATTTTTAATGAGACTAACAATTAAGATGTGCCTTGAAATGGGGTAAATAAAAATAAAGTCTGGCATATGTCAATCTGAGCTCGCGTAACATGTGGTTGCCATTTGCGTACCTACAAGAAGTAGTAATAGTAATTTAATATAAATAATAAGTTTTTGATAATTTTATAGTAGCTAATAATCCTTTCATTTGTAAAATGAAAAAAAAATCTTACTTAATTTAAAACTATTATTTTGATGATAAATAATTATCTCTTAATGCTTTTTTAAAAGAGCCTTTTTTTAGGGTCTTTTTCTATAAATGAGACTATAATGATACCCCATGGTATAAGTAAATATGACTTAATTCCTTTTCAAAAGCTTCACTGAACCATTTAAGTTCTTCTTTTTTCTCTCTATTCAAATTTGCTCCAATTGTTAGATAAGTATTTTACTAAGGATGTTCGTTCAATATAAATCAAATAGTAAATTAATAAAGTAATGGGGCTAGATAACAAATAAATCATTAAAAGTTCATAATTAATTAATTAATATTTTAAAATGTCAAAATTTTGGTTTAGCACACCCGGGCAAATTAAAAGGCAAAGAGTTAAAAGGGAATTAAATAATTAATATTAAAATAAAAACAAGGAAAAAGATAATTAAAAGATATTAAACAAAAAGAGATTTTATTAAAGAGAGACAACATCAACAACATTGCGTTAAAATTAATCTAATTAACTAACTACTCTAAAATTTATTTTAAATTAAATATATTTAAATAATTAAATATTTATAACAATTGCGAAATTAGTTTTAATTAATGCTAATTTGTCTATAACCTTGGTTAAAAACATAATGGTAATAAAAAAATCTGGTGTGATAGTCGAACAGCACACAACTTTCTTTTACCTTCGGTAATCGAAAGTTGTGTTCTTTGCTTGTCACACCAGATATAAAATATATAAACATGGGAAAATATTTATATTTTGTTACCATGGCAACAATTTCTCCAATATTTTTTACAAGAGTAAAGTGGTCTTCAGAAGATTTCAAAGGCAAAATGAGAATAAACATTTTAAAGAGCATCTAAAAAAATAATTGAATTTTAAGCAAAATCGTTGGAGCGGATTTCGAGAAAATCGAGGGAAAAAAAACTACAAAAGTCCGTCAGTAAACTACTAGAAGAACTTTTTGGCCTATTTTGATTAAAAGCTTATTTTCAACCCCTTGGTGGGTGTCTAACTTAAAAACCATTTTTTTTTATTATTCATAAACGTGTATAACCATCAAATCGACATCGAATTTTTTACATGAATCCAATACTTTCAGAACCACAAGTGAAAAACAACGGAATGACTTTTAGTTAATTGACGATAAAATAATGGAAGATAGGTAACCCAAATGACCAACGCATCTTGAGTAGATGACTCGAATTTGAAGGTAGAATGGATATAACTTATGTATTTTTTTTTTCATCTTTTTTATTTTAAATTTGATGAGGCTAAGGAACCTTCTTTACAATTTCCAATAGGATTCGGACCAGTAGGTTCAATTAAAAGTCAAAAAGTTTTTTAAAACAAAACTTTATTTGACCCTAGACAATGTTTCGTTCACTTGCTGTAGGACTTGTTGTAGAACAGGATAATGGGTTACATTGTGTCCACATTGAAGGAGAATAAACATTGTGTATTTTATTATCTTGAAGTAGTTATATGAATATACCATGGGGAACATAAACATTTGCACCCTGAGCAATTTGAAAGACGCCTACTGTTAGGCAGCCCAATTGACTCACCACTACATATGCACTGTCTGTGTGAATTTACCTGAGGTAGGGTTTGAGGGTCTTTTAGGATCTATCTATGAGAAAACTTTCTATTCTTATTATCGAACCTCATGCTGATGATGTACTCAATTTTATACTCAAATATTTCTCCGAAATGTTGAAAAAAGGAGTATCTAAGACCAAATATTTCAGGCAACTTTGATCTAGGCGAAGAGCAACAATCATCTAGATCATTTTCTAACTGATTCTCGAGATAGATGGTTCCTGAGGAACAAGAAATGTGAAATGTCGTCGGAATCGATATTCGATAATCGATTTTCATCACAGTATATTGTATAGTTAGAAGTTAAAATGATCTAAGCAGTCAAAATTAACACAAAAATTTAAAAAAAAGTTCGGAAATTCTAATTAACCCAACAATTTCAAAGTATTTTTATTTGTTACTTGAAAATTTTCACTAAGAAATGAATATTAAAATAAAAATAACAAAATCGATACACTAGAATTGTAATTTTATTTTAACTTTACGCCACTATATTAATTTTCTGAATTGTGAGTCTGGAATCGGTGATTTTTTTTCTTTTACATAACTATTTTGCGTATGTTCTAGAAAGAAAATTCGAATGATTTTAAAAAATTTTGATTGTTCACTTCATATCTCGTGTTTTTATTAGTATCTTGATATACAAGGACAATCAGAGTGTGGCTTAATTTTTTTAGGAAATCCATTTGCTATGAGTCAGAGAGATAGTCTTTCTCTTCTTCTTTATTCCCCAATCGTTTCGTCGTTTAATTGCTTTAATTTCCTCTTCTCGGATGATTCATCTTCGTCGACATATGGATCTGTTTTCCGCCCGGATACTTGGCCCTTGTATCATTTCCGACTTCCCCCCAGTCGAGTTTATATGGCCAAGTTTATAAATTCCAAACCAAACCTATTATTTCTTCCGGCCAAATCAATTAGCATTTGCTTAAAAATTTAAATAATTCAATAAATACTTCAGTAATAAAAGACATTTAGACTAGCGTAGGCCTAGCGAGACTACCCCCTCCCCTTTCTGAGGCCCTAAACTTACACTAGATATTTTTGATTCGTTCAAGTTTTTAGTTTGCCCTTGGCTCATAGAGAAGACACTAACTTCTCGCGCCGGGGTCCCAGATTCGCTTCCCGTCCCAAGCGAGATAAATTTATTTCATTTTGACTACAAATCATTTGAAATAAATGATGAGGTCTAAATGGCCTTAGATGCCGAAAAAGACCTTAAAAAAAGTTTTTTTTTTGTTTATTCTTTGATCCTTTTATAATATTTCAATTTCAAAGGACTGACACCACCAAAAAAATCAAATACCAGAACCGCGCCTGTGTTTATAAAATTTTTGAATTTATAATTATATAGCAGATCGTGGCTGTATATAATATTTTTGGAAAGAAAGAGGATGCAGTCAATAATTGAGCCTCTATTTAATAATTATATTAATCTTTATTGGAAGGATTCGGCAATGTTGGATATAGCAGGGTGGAACCTTTCCGAAACGTTCCAATAATGAGTGTTTATAATTATTAAATAGAACTTCATTTATTGGCTACATCCTCTTTCTTTCCAAACATTTATATACTACAATAGCAGTAGAAACAGGAATCAAACTATGGGTAATCTAATAAAAACAAAAAAAATGGAAAGTCGGGGAAAAAATTTAAAATAATATGGTTAAAATAAATGGAAGAGTTGGGCACAAACTGTGTAAAAATTTAGTTTGAATAAATTAATTAAATTAGATTTTTGAGTAAATTAAATTAGGGTGTTTAAACATTTAGTTGAAGTAATTTAATCAAATCAGATTTTTGATTTAATTAATTTTCTCAAACTAAATTTTTTTCAGACATTTACAGTTTACATTTGTAGTTTGTGACCAATTCTGATAAGAGGTAAAAAGGTGATAATTTGGGATTTTTCCTATTGATTAGATTATTAATAAATACGAAAAAAATAAAATAAAATTTTAGAAACCTATTTAAATAATATGAAAGAATAAATATTTATAATTTTTTATACTAATTTGACCTAAAAAAATATTTAAAAATTAACAACTCGTCCTATTCAAATCTTTATCTGAAATTATTTAGGTTAGTGGCATAATTAAGTAATGTTTATAAATATATAATTTCTCTATCTCGCTCTCTTCTTTGTTTTGAAAATGATAAGAAGGTTTTACTCGTTATTTCCTGCTGTTTGTTAACAACCCGACACTCAAGCCGGATATGCCATTAAAACGCACCCATTTATATTTATCTTGTTATTTCGCCTTTTTTTCTTGCTATTTATGGTCTTTTCTGGTTCTAACAAACTAGATAGACGGTCTTTTAAAAGAATAATCTCCTCGTATTAAAATACGAATATCAGGTCTAAAATAGGATAAAGAAAAGGAGTAGGTGCTGTTGTCGTGTGTCATACTTCAGTATTCCCATTGAAGGTAACTCGACGAAAGGAGTAGGATAAAAAGGATATCCTTCTTAGTTTCGATTAAAAAAGGAAATAGAAATAAAAAAGGAGAAGAAATCGAATCAAATTTTGCAAGAGATTATTAAACTTATTATAAACAAAATGAAATGAATAACAAATCAATCCAAAAAAGTAAAAAAGAAATTAAGATTATTCTAGTAAAATAATGAGCGAATGATAAAAATAAGAGGAAGCGTCTGCATAAAAGAATCAAGATGTCTATTAAATATTCGTGGAGGCTCAAATCGGAAACGGAAATGCATTCATTCTCTCTTCTATATATGCAAATGGTTTTTGGCAACGATCGCGAATGTTAGAGGAGATGGAGTCATTTGACGAGTCATGTCCGTTTTCCCGTAAAGAGGAAAAACTCATTGCGCCTCCAATTAGGCTTTTCCTTTTGAAATTACATCACGCATCCATCCCTACATCATCATCCATTCTATTTCAGATGAGTTCCATTGGTATGGAAAAAGAAAATTATAATCATTTTCATCAATAAATGGGAAATAATCATTCTTGAAAAATAATGAGGTATAAATTTATTCAAGGGATGATAATTAATGAGGTATAAAAATTTCAAATGTAAAAAATCTGGTGTGACTGGCGCACAGCACACAACTTTTTCTTACCTTCGGTATCGAAAGTTGTGTTCTGTGCTTGTCACACCAAATTTTTCGAGTCGACATATATTTAGTTTCCGCCGATATATTAAAAATCACAATGTCAAATTTATAATCATGGGAAAATATTTATACGTTGTTACCATGGCAAACCATTTCTCATATCTCTCCTATGAACTACATGAGTAAAGTGTGCTCCAAACAATTTTGAGAGCAAAATGAGAATATACATTTAAAAGATCATCTAAAAAATAATTGATTTTTGAATTTTAATCAAAATCGTTAGAGCGAATTTTGAGAAAATCGAAAAAAACTGAAAAAGTACATCAGTAAAGTACTAGTACTTTTTGGCCGATTTAGTTTTAAAAGCTTATTTTCTCGGTCCCGGGGGGTGTTTAACTTAAATATAACATTTCAGCCTCATAGCTCATTTTATTCATGCTTAAAATTGAACACACACACACAGACAGACAGACCATGTCGCGAAAACCACTTTTTTTGGATTCAGGGGACCTCAAAACGTGTAGATCCATCAAAATCTCGACATCGAATTTTTGACATGAATCCAATACTTTCTCTTTCTTATATATATATATATATATATATATATTAATACATAGGTAAGAGAAAGTAAAATCTGGTGTGATTGTTCGCATAGCATAGAACTTTCCCTTATCTTATTGTGGTAACTGAAAGTTGTATTCTGTGCTTTCACACCAGATTTATTGTGTGAACATAGGCCTATATTTTTGTAAGAGGAAGTTGTATTCTGTACGACCAGCCACACCAGATTTTTTTACTTATGAAATCGGAGTAAAAAATCTTAGGCTGAATGTATCAGAAATATAAGACTAGCGAATGTATGTTATTAATTTAAGAAAACCCTGGAGAATGCATGGTTCTTTTGTTTTAAGATTTCTAATGATTAAATTTTTAGGTATAATTTTTTTTAGGAGAAATGTTTTAAATGAATTTACAGAAGGCCTATCCTAATAGGCGATTAATTTCTGTGTTATTAAGAGCGGATTAATTAAGAAAGACTCACCAAAAGCTGCGAGCGACAGAGAAGCCGGAAGCATGGAGAGGTAGGCTTACCGCTAGGCCTTCCGGGAAGTTTTGTATCCCGATGCCAAGTGCAAGATTACTGGAAAAAAGAACATCAAACAGTTGGCATACAGCTAGCAACAAAATGACAATTATATTTCTACTTAATAAAAACTAACTATTGAATTAAAAAAAAAAATCTTGTTTCATTAGTTACTTTATAATTGTTGAGAGAATGGGGTGTATTTTTAAATTAGACCAAGTTTAATTTAAAATTATCATTAATAAATTGAATTTACATTCATGTACTTAAGGGTCGTCCACATATTACGTAAAGCCTTTTTTGACGATATCCTAGTCCGAATCTCCCCCTGTCACAGTTGTCACATACAAACAAACCCCCCTACAAATATTATGTCAAAACATAGAACTACCCCCGCCCCCCAAACCGAAATTTGTTTTAAACTTTTTCTTAAAATTTCCTATACAAATGAGCAGAGCGTTTTTTCATCAAAGACTCCCTTTTTGCCAGAAAATATTTTAAACAACTGCCAAGGGACATATTAATGAGAAGTATTGAATATTTTAACAAAAAATTTTTGATAATGAAAAACTAATTCATTTCCATCGTTGGGGGCTCGCTGATGTAGCGGACTAGGATGTCGAATTCAAACAAAGAAGAGATTGCGAACATTTATAATATTTATAGTCAAATTTTGGTGATCTCTTAAGAGCTAGTCGTCCCCACCGAGGAAGGCCTACTCTAGAGGTTAAATTAACAAGTGAGTGGTAATTTGGGTTGCCTACATTCCAGGAATCAAACATGAACGAATTTATTCATTTCCGAAACGTCGACAGATACCGTGAGAAGACAATCCAAATAAATTGACCTGAAAATCATCTCCAACTAGTTATTTAATTATCAACATCCTAATTGAATTTTTGATCCATGATAAAATATTGAGAAATGAAAATTATTTACGGTGGTTAGTGCATTTTCCTAATGAAATATCATCATGCATCCATTTATACATCAACAATTACTCATTTTCTAGACTCTCTGCAAAGATTTGTCCACCTCTAATTAGTATGGCAGGAGAAAATCATTATCTTGATTATACAAAAGAAAATCAGTTTCCTTTAGAAAAATTTACAGTTGTTTAAGCTGTGTCAATACTTTGAGGGTAGTTAGAGAAGGATAAAACAAAAAATTCTTAATTCAATTAACCCTCAGTGTGACGAGAGGACAGTGGCGGATTAATGCCATTTTGTCGGGGGGGCGGATTTTTTTTTATTTATTTATTTTTTTTTAAGGACTTTGACGGCATCTATGGCCATTTAGACCCCTTTCCTATTTATTTAAATTGATTGGTAACAAATTCAATTGAAACTAAAGAGCGGAAATCAAAATTTCTTTAGATTACTAGTTTTTTTTAACTTTGTGAATTTCTCTCGGGGGGGGGACGCCCCCCCCCCCCCCCCCCTTTAATCCGCCCCTGCGAGAGGAGTGTAACCTTCAAAAACAAAATCCGAGTCCACAAGAGTGTCACAAGTTTCTGTGTCAGATTCACAAGTGTGGGGCAGGCTACTTCTGCCCTGACCTGCTCTGCGTCACAATTATTATCCATCCCCACTAGAATGTGAGTCACATTAACTGAACTGCCTGGGCCCATCTTTAAAGTGTAAAAATTATACAATACAAAAAAGAGAAACTCTTCAAGAAATTAACTTTGTTCATTATTATAAAAATTAATATCATTATCATTACTATATATAAAGGGCTAGATACTCAATTCCGATATATGTAAAGGTTCACCACTCTTTCTCGCTGGTTGGCCAGAGTCAAAGGAAGTGAAGCCAGAGAGGGAAATTTAAAACTTTAAAATTTTGTAATTGCTCGCTGAAGTCGAGCAAGGGGGCCAAGGGGTCGCCTTCGGCGGGCTTTGCCGCTGGTTCTTTTTTATATAGGGGATCTTATTCAGAGAAAATTGTGCACTTTTTGAACGAATTATTTCTTAATTAACAAAATCGTTGCATTCCAGCAATGCGAAACAAGCGGTAGGTGGCCTCGAGGGAATTAGCATGTGGAACGTCCCTCGATAGTCATCTATACAGGATATTTAAAATCTATATAAGTATCCTAAATGGTCTCAACAGCCGAAAGGGCAAAATTAAAAAAAAAACTCAAATAAGTTATTAACCACTATTTCTTCAGGATAATGATATATTATAGGCCTACTATATTTTTTTTAATAATTTAGAAATTTAATTAAAAATTTATTTTTATTATTATAATGTGAGAATGTAAAATTTTCGTTTTTAAAAACAGACAAAAGGTTGATTGATTAACTATGACTGTAATTATGAATGAAAGAAAAGTAATAGAGAAAGAAGAATAAGGGGAATAGAGAGAGAGATAGAGAATAGGTAGACAAACGTCATGTCAGGTTGTGAGTTGTATGGTAGAAGATATACTTCACACATTTGACCGGACAAACCCGGAAGACGAGAAGCGAGGAGGACTTTGGGGTTCCGCGAAGTGAAACTGTCATCGCGCGACTCCTCCTCCTCCTTCTCAGGAAGGGGGACGGTCCCACTCTGGAATGCAGTAGATGTGCATGTTCTCCTTTTTCCCCTTATTCTCTTGCCTGGCAAGTCAATCCCTCTGTCTGTCTGTCCATTTACAACACACACACATAAACACACTCACTTGACAATTATTTGTTTAGTCCGGAGTACTTGATTAATAAAGAAAATATTTTTTTTTTTTTTTAGAATAACATTTCTTCTCAACTCTCTAAGTAGAAATACTGTATAAGAATCATGTTATTAGTAAGAAAGATATAAAATTCTAATGACAAAAAGAAGTCAACGTTTTTCTTTTATTAATAATTTCGAGATTGTAGGGTTAACAAAGGAAATAAAAAATTTGATCGAGGATGGGAACATGCCGACAAGGCGCCAATTGAGTGGCAAAAGGGAACAGAAGAAATGTTGGTCGCCATCCACGCATCTGAGGTTAGAGGTATTGACATTGTTAACATTTCTATCTTTAAAAGGCAAGGAATGTGAGTTTGTATAAACAGTCGGAAAAAAATTAATTGAGATACATAAATATGACTAGTTTTTAGATTTTGACTAAAGAATAGTATTAATATTATTACAATTAAACAGTCAACCGTTGGTTCTAGTTGAAACAGTATGATATAATCAGATAGATTAAAAACACTAGGTGATATTATTTGAAGTTTTTTTTTTTTTATAGCTGATTGTATAATTTGTAGGCGGATCGAGAGGAGTTTCTCGGGGGGTTACCCCCCCGGGTAATCTGGTGTGACTGGTCGCACACCACACAATTTTTTCTTATTTTCGGTAATTTAAAGGTGCATTCTGTAGTTGTTTAACATACAATTTTTTCCCAAAAAAAAAATATTTTTCTCAAATCTCGGGGGGGGGGGGGGGGGTAATTACCCCCCTTTACCCCCCCTTGTTTGTAGGTAGAGTTAGAAATCAAAGAGAGCATAGCAGCTAAGCATAATTTCATTTATTTCCCCTCAGAGCTGACGTTTCGGTCCTGTTTAGGGCCATCTTCAGAGCACTAGGGGTGACATTATCAATATTAATTCCCACATTTCACCTTTACATCAAGCGCTGGTTTTATTTATTTTAACATATATTAAATATACAAAAAAAAAATACATTTAATTAATATATGTAAAATAAATAAAACCAGCGCTTGGTGTAAAAGAGAAATTTGGGAGTTAATATTGATAATGACACCCCTAGTGCTCTGAAGATGGCCCTAAACAGGACCGAAATGTCAGCTCTGAGGGCAAATAAATGAAATTATGCTTAGCTGCTATGCTCTCTTTGATTTCTAATTCTATCTACACTAGGTAATATGTTTCGAAATATTATTGGTGTAAAAATAATCCTATTTTTTATAACCAAAGGCTGAACGCACACCAAATTGAGCGAAAACGTTTTCGGACAAAACGTTTTGCTCAATGCCAACGCACACCGATTGAGTAAAACGCAAAACATTTTATTCATTGATGTCGAATCATGTTCAAGTGTGTTTTGCCTCCTCGGTGTGCGTTGACCCATAGAAAAAACAGTTTTAGGCACGATTAATCAAAAACGTTTTGTCCGAAAATGTTTTTCCTCTATAGGTGTGCGTTTAGCCTAAGATAAAAATTTCAAATGAATAAAATGAAATAGTTCTAGATGAAGTGACCGATGATTATTAGTATTGAGGTCCCCTCCTCAACCAGGATATCCTCCTTAGCATTCTTCTGATTTCTTGTCGTCAGATGTCTTTCTTGATCTAGAATTCGGAGATCATCTTGTCTTATAAAAGGAGCTTTACAGATTCCGATCAAGAGATCATCTTTGGTATTGTCTGAGTTTGTTTCATCCATCATAATCATCAGATATATTTTTACTTTAGACGAACGAGAATTGAAAAGACGAAGATTCATTTTTAAATAGCCTAAATCTAATACAAAGGGCCAGTTGCTTCAGCTCTAATTAACTAGCTCTCCCTCGCATAAGCTAGTTGACAACGATATTGGTCTTTTCTTAAGCTAATTATAATTTTTTGAAAATTTCTTTCTTGAACCTGGAGAGAACTGGCCATAAATCATAAAGCTGCCAAAAGGAGAATGGATTTGTGTTCACATATTGAAGAAATATGATTATAATTAATTTCCCAAACATTAAGAGAATTCAAATTATTGATACGGTACTACCCGTTTCAAATACTATATAGTCCCAAGGACTTAATTTGAAATAGATTCATTGAAAAGTGTCGATTTCTATTCATATATTTAAAATTATTTGCATACATTTTTCCCATTTCAATTTTATTTAACTTATATGGACCCTGTTACGCATTAGTGTGTCAAACGCAAGCTACCGAGATTTGAAAAAATTAACATTAAAGTTTTTTGTTCTCATTGGATTATATATAATTTTTTTTTGTCAATTGTGCAAGTAACATTAAATATAAATTTTTTTAGGACATATTTCATAAAAAAATACTATTAATTATAGCATTTGAAACAATATTCCGTGCTTAACTCAATTTTTAATTTTTTTTTTTTGGCGCTTGGCACACTATTGCATAACAGGGTCCATATAGTCTAGAGATAGATAGATAGATTAGGAATTTTCAGTTGTAACCAATTGAGCTAAGCCCCAAGAGAACAAAAGCAATGATCAAAATACTGTAGCCCACTGACAAACGTGACAATCCAAAAGAAGCTTTCTGAGTGTCTAGAGAAGGCAGAATCTTAACACAAATTCTTAGCAATAATAGTTAAACCACTACTCAAAGAACAAAATGCATAAATTCCTTGCTTTTGCCTGGAAGGTAGGCAAGCCAAATGACCAACTAAATTTGCGATTTATTCCAGGGGTCCTTCACTCATGAGAAGTTGTTAAATTCAGAAATTAAAATTGTGCATCCGTGAAGCTCTTGATTAGTTAGTTGTGTTGCCTAGCTACCCGGATATAAACACGAACAAATTTACTCACTCCACCATTATTCGGATTCAAAATTAATTTTATATATGGAATATTTTTCTAAATTTTTAAAAGTGAAGAAGTAGGAAAATTTTAAATGAGTGTGGGGGAGATTTTTAACCCTAGAGAGAGAGAAAGAGAGAGAGTGTTAAGTCGGCCAACGAGTAATGCAACTTCATTCCACAGGTGGCATGCCGTTCGAAGAACATTGGTCCTATCTTGCTGGTGGTTTCATTCATAAACCTCGAAATCCGGGAGAAAGCTCCGCGATCAAAAAAATCATTATATATATATATATATATATATATCTTATATTTGCGAGTGTGTTAGTGATCGGCATTGCCCTCGAAACAAAGCCTGAACATTCTCCATCGGCCAATCGCCTCTCGCCTATTTTGCCATGTATCTAGGGTACATGCAGTATGTGCTAATGAGGCTGGTATCTGAGATCCGTGTCGGTGTGCATGTGTGTTTGTATGTGCGTGTATGCGTGTACCTCGGCAGACTGCTCGACTCCGGGAAAGCAGCAACGCAAGGCCGCCGGGCTTGCTCTGCAATCCCCCTCTCCAAAAATTAACCACCCTCTTTTCTCGAAATTAATTATATTAATTTATAATCTATCGAAGAAACTTTGAGTTAATGCTCTGAATGTGTCCCTGAGCGGATCACGCATGAGCAGAACTTAATCTTGAATAAAAATTTAACAATTAAACATGCGTGGTTTACTCAGGACCAGACACAGAGAATTGAAAACAGCTTACGGTCTACAATCACCTTTTTACCAGGCCATTCAATAATATCCCGTAGGATAAGTAAGAAAAAAAAAAAATTTGACAAAACTCGATTTTATTATTCAACATAGATGCCTTCGAGGGCGATACAACGAGTATAGCAATTTTCCAACACAAAATTCTCTAACTCACGAATCAATAGTTAGATTGCTGTCAAATTTATACCCGTATCGTTTGAAAGTTAGTACTAAATAAAAATCATATGGAAAAAATTCTAGTAACGCCATCTATATGTCATCCTACGGACTTATTGAATGACCTGGTACTTTCTCTTACCTCTATATATGTTAATATTTAGAGAGAGAAAGTATTGGTTTCGAGTAAAAAATTTCGATGTCGTGATTTTGATGGATATATACGTTCTGAGACCAAAAAAGTGGCTTTCCCGGCATGGTATGTCTGTGTGTGTGTTCAATTTAAAGCATGAAGGAATTGAGCTAGGAGGTTGAAATTTTATATTTAAATTAGGCACCCCCTAGAACGTGACACGAAGCTTTTAAACAAAATCGACCAAAAAGTACTAGTACTTTACTGATGCACTTTTTCCAGTTTTTTTCGATTTTCTCTAAATTTGCTCCAACGATTTTTTTTTGAATTCAAAAATCAATTATTTTTTAGATGCTCTCAATAAAATGTATATTCTCATTTTGCCATTGAAATCTTCTAAAGACCATTTTACTCTTGAATTTCATAGGAAAGATAGGTGGCTATGGTAACAAAATATAAATATTTTCCCATACTTATAAATTTTACATCTGAATCCAAATGTACCGTACTGTCAGGAACTAAATATATGTCGGCACAAAAAATCTGGTGTGACAAGCACAGAACACAACTCTAGATTACTAAAAGTAAGAGAAAGTAGTGTTCTGTACTTGTCCAGTCACACCAGATTTTTTTGAAGTGGATGATTTGATGAAAAAAGTTATCTTTAGAATTCAAATTTCATTTTCGTCTATGAATACGAAATTGAATTTCCATTTTTAAAAAGAATAAATAGTTTATATGAAGAGAGCTCTGATCTACTTTAAAACTCGCATTTGAATAAAGAAGAGCAAAAAAATAAAATAAAAAGGTTAATTAAAAATCATGCGGGCGAGAAATGAGAAAGAAAAAGTAGATCAAGAGGGGGTGGATTTGTTGAGAAAAATACTTTCTCTTGCCATCGATCTATCGATGGCTCCATTCATTTAAACATGAAAAGAAGTGAAGTAGGACAAGTCGATCTATGATAGTATGAATGAACTCTCGGAATAGAAGGAGGCCTTTGACAAGTATTTTACTAATATTTCAAATGAATAAGAATCTCAATAATCTAGGGTTCGTTTATGAAATATATATATAATTTAAAAATATAGTTGATTTGAACAAATAAAGCGTTAAAAAAATAAAACAATTTGGAGAAATTTTTTAGCGGTGCTAGAAAAATCTCACAAGTTAATAAAAACAGCTAACAAAACCAGACATGTTCGTTTATTCAACCTTAGAAAGTATGTGCAAAATGCAAATATTTGTCTTGTCAAAATATCTAAACAAGAATATGAGAGTGGAGAATGAATGAATGAGTGATGAATAAAAGAACAAAATTATATATATAGAGAGAGATATATCTTGATTTCAATCAACGAGTTCATTTATTTTTTTTTTTTAATTAATAGGGAAATATTAAATCATCAGGTTGGAAAAAATTAAACGGAAATTTTTATTATTATCATCATTGGCTCTATTTATAAATACAAGGCATTCATCATTCGGATCGTTAACCATTTTTGCATATTTTAAATATAAAATATGCATTATACTATATGAATCGTTTATTTCAGAAACCAGCTAAGCGACAAAATTTCAAATCATGTGTTTTTGGTGCTACTGTACAATTTAAAGGTAAATACATCTTTTAGATTATCCCAATAGCATGTTTATGATTTGGTAAAAAAAATATTTGAAGGAGACTAGACCTATACTTACGCTGCAAAACAGTTTCCTTTAGTTTTCCGAAAGTTGAAAAAAGCGCACTTAGGTGGTTTCTGAAATAAACGATTCAAATATAGCCACGTCACTATTTGTCCTTATTTAGGTAAAAATTTCACACTACAAATTATGTATACTTTTGTTTAGGTAGACACCAAAAATTACCAATTTATACTACACTAGAAATGAAACTTCTAAATAGAACTTTGGTTAGCCAATTGAATTCAATAATTTTTAAAGAGAAGACCTATTGAAATATTAACTGATATTCAAGGATAAATGTTTTGAGTCTAGAATTGTAAATAGTCTTTTTTTTCCTTATTGAGGAAGAAAATTCAAATTCATTGATCTTTTGAGAGCGCTCAACCATATGCTAAGTGTTTTTGGAAAAAAATAATCGATTATCGTTTATGAAAAATAATCGATTATGTTTGAAAATAATTGTTATGTTTATGAAAAATAATCGATTATCGTTTACGAAAAATAATCGATTATCGTTTATGAAAAATAATCGATTATTCGGCCAGGACAGACGAAAAAATAATCGATTAAAAAAAAAAATCGATTATACCTTTTTTTTCTCTCTAGCAAAATTTGTTTTCTCTCCCATGAAAATCATTTATACCTTTTATTTTTTTTTTTTCTAGTAAAATTTGTTTTCCGCCCCTTGAAAATTATTTGATATTTTTTTTTTAATAAGGGTGGCTATGAGCAAGGCAGCCAGCAGAAATAAAAAAAAATTTTATATTATTTCGTCGACGTTTCGTCTTTCCAACTTGGTCGGCGTTTGAGGTTGTCTGTACACCTTGACAGCCATTAGCTATAGATATACAACTGTTAAAAAATTGTTAAAGTATTATGCACAATATACATATCTGTTGTGTGTACATTACAAAATTAACCAACTTTTGTTTAACAATTATTTCGTCCTGAAGATGGGAGCGACGCGCTCCCGAAACGTCGACGAAATAATATAAAAGTTTTTTTATTTCTGCTGGCTGACTTGCTAGCCACCCTTATTAAACTATCATCACAGCCATTTTCATTCTTGATTTTTTTTTTTTTTTTTTTAAGATACGAGGCTCATCCGATCTTTTCAAACGCATTTTTCCCGACAATAATCAATTTTTTCCCCCCGGAAATCGTTTATTTTTTAAGAAAACAATCGATGAATAATCGATTAATCGATTATTTTGCAGCCCTAGTGCTAAAATGGGGGCCTTGGGTGAAGAAGGCAGCGGTAAGAAGTTCCACTTCAAAAAAAAAAAAAAATTTGTTTGAAGTCTAATATTTTATGGAAAAAGTAAATTTAGTTTCAACTAGACTACTTTTTTATGAGCTAAAAGAATCCGTAATCAAAATTTTAAATTTTTAAACAATCCTAAATACAGTATAAAATTTAAATTTTCTATGGCTAACCGTTTTTGAGCTATATGTAAAATTCAAAAAAAATCCTTCAAGTAAAATGACCTTTTGGCACAACCGATTGTAATCATAAAAGGTCGTAACTAGATCCCCTGAGGATGGTCGCAAGTCTGACCGAAACGTAGGCTTGAAGTGCCTAATAAACGAAATAAAAATATCTACATTCGCTCTTTCTTTATTCCTTAGTATTAAATTATGCAGTATATCCTATTTGAAATTCTTAGTATTGATAAAGGATGATGAATTAAAGTAATTTGAATATTTTTTAGAAAGCTGGAGAATTGCATTTTTAACGTGATAAATTTTGTTTATTTTTTTTTTATGAGTTATACCCTTATCCTCATCGTTTATTAGGGACTAAAATGATAAAAAAAAATATTTTTTATAAGATAAACAAACATTTGTGAGGAAAGTTTTAGGATTGGGATAAGGAGGGGTGAGTTTTTGAAAAGTAGCGCCCCTTGAGAAAGAGAGCTGGGGAGAGATGGGGAGAGGCAGCAGTTCTTGGAAAACCTGAACCGCATTCCAATTGCCCTGGCCTAATTGAACCATTAGTGAGCATCCCCGCCCCCCATCGTTACTCCCAACTCAGTCACCTCAGGTAGAGTAGCGCCGGCTTCACGCCTTTTCTATTTTTCTTTAGCAGGCGAAAAAAAAAAATTACCAAATAAATAATTACACATTTTGATGATTCGGCCATAAACTAGAATGTTCCTCTTTATTTATTATTATTAAACTTATAGTTGAAGTTCAAATCAAGTCAGATAATAGGTAAAAAATAGAATCTAAAGGTGAATAATTTTAATATTTTTCCCTTCGAATTGTTTTTTTGCATAAAAGTGAGAATTGGATCGATTATTTTGAAAGTGGTGTTAGTTCATTTAAAAAAAAAAAAAATGAGATATCACATAATTTATGCTTAAATTAATGTAAATTTTCTATGCATAACTAGCTAGTGGTAAAAGAATTCCCATGTTTTGTACAATTGAAAATTGGTAGGTAAATAGATTTTTTTAATAAACAGATATGTTAACCTTTCATTTTCTCGAAACAATAGAAAATGGACTTACACCACTTTCAAAATAAACGGTCCAATTAATGGTTTCCAAAGGGTTGGACAAAGAGGTTTAAAAAATTAAAACTTCGCAGTTTGATTTATTAATAAAGGCTATGTATATTTTTGAATTTATTAACTTTAGTAAATTTCAACAATGGTGAGAAGTAAATCTAATTAAGAGAAAGTAGATTGGTCTGGCAGCTACAATAAGTCATATTCTGTTAAGTTTTCGAGCGTCTGGTGTGACTGGTCTGTGCGACCCACAGCACACAACTTTCTCTTACCTTTGGTAATAGAGAGTTGTGTTTTGTGCTTGTCACAACAGATTTTTGTGTTGCCATATATTTAGTTTCCGCCGATATATTGAAATTAAAGATGTAAAATTTATAAACATATTAAAATATTTATATTGTTACCATGACAACCATTTCTACCATCTTTCCTATAAAGTAAAAGAGTAAAATGTGCTTCAAGAATTCAAGGGCAAAACTAGAATATACATCTAAAAAACAATCGATTTATGAATTTTACGCAAAGTCTTTGGAGCGACTATCGGGAAAAAAAAATGAAAAAGTGCATCAGTAAAGTACTAGTACTTTTTGGCCGATTTTGTTCAAAAGCTTGGTGTAACGTGCAGCTTAAATATATAATTTCAACATCCTAACTCTTTTCGTTCTTAAGATATTTTGTTAAGAGAAAAAATTGTTCCCTAACTTTAAGAAGAATTAGTCTAGGAATTATTTAAATTGAGAGAGTTATAAATATCTATATCAAAATTGAATTTTTTTTTTTTTTTTTTTTTAAAGAAAGTTAAGAGATGATATGTAGCACAAAAGTTTGATGATATGACAATAAAACTTGACCTGAAATTGCTTGATTTCATTAAATTTCTCAGTTAATTATTTTCATTTCTTATCATGGATTTTTAAATTAATTCATGTTTGAACTGATGATTTTGTGTATATCAACATGAAGTGAAAGAAAGATACAAGAGCTAGGAAGTAAGCAGGAATGTTTGCTCGGATTCGTGTCAGCCCCATTTAGCGAGGTTGTTTTTGAATCGCTGACCGCCAGACGCGCCGTCCTAGTTACAAATTAATGTCAGATTGCCAAACAGCCAACCAAACAATTTAACCTTACTTAATCTAAAGGGGAAACGCAAAAATGCGGCTCAGCCCCGCCACGTGTGCTCCACCTCCTCATACCCCCTTCTTCCCTCCTACTCCTCTACATTTTCTCTTTGCAAGATTAAGATAAATAAATACTTTGCTTACGTATCAAAAAAAAAAAGAACGATAATACAAGCTAGGTGAAAAATAAAAAAAAATGTTCGAGATAATTTTAGAAATTTTATGTTAATTTGTTCTATTTCTTGATCAGGAGTTAGAATGAATGGCAATTAGTCGTTACCGGAGACAAGACCTGCATTTCTGCAGTTTTCTCCCTGTGATTAAGCTTATTTTTGTTTATACACCCTATCTCATTTTCTTGATTTTAATAACGAGAAAAATTAAAAGAAAAAAAGAAAGTTAATTCTCTCTTTAAAATAAATTAATTTTACTACTCTGATTAGATAAAATGTATGACTTGACGGAGGTATTTTTTAAAAAGCTGGTGTGACAAGAACAGAACACAACTTTCGATTACCGAAAAGTTGTATTCTGTGCTTGTCACACCAGATTTTTCGTGTCGACATATGTTGTTTAGTTTCCCCTAATATATTAGAATTCAAGATGTAAAATTTATAAGTATTATAAAATATTTATATGTTGTTACCATGGCAACCATTTCTCCTACCTTCTCTATGAAGTACCGTACAGAGTAAAGTATGCTTCAAACAATTTTGAGAGAAAAATGAGAATATACATTTTAAAGAGCATCTCAAAAATAAGTGATTTTTGAATTTTAATCAAAATCGTAGAGCGAATTTTGAGAAAATCGAAAAAAAAAACTGAAAAAAGATACATCAGTAAAGTTCTAGTATTTTTGACCGATTTTGATTAAAAGTTTATTTTCTCGCTCCTGGGGGGTGTTTAATTTAAATATAAAATTTCAGCCTCATAGCTCAATTCCTTCACGCTTAAAAGTGAACCCAGACACACATACACATTCACAGACAGACCATGGGAAAGCCACTTTTTTGGGCTCAGGGGTCCTCAAAACGTGGATATCCATCAAAATCTCGACAACGAAATTTTTGACATGAATCCAATACGTTCTCTTTCTATATATTAACATATATAGAGCTTATAGAGAAAGTAAAAAAGAAGACACTAGCTTCTCTTGCCTAGGATCCCTGGTTCGCTTCCCGTCACGAGCGAGAAAAATTCATTTCATTTGAATTGACTACCAAACATTTAAAATAAATAGAGATGGGGTCTAAAGGGCTTTAGATGCCGAAAAAGATAAATTAAAAAAAAATACTGTTTTGAGTACACTTCTGCTTATCATCAAGGAACACTTCATTGTCTTTACCGTTCCCTTGATTCGGGATCAAAATTCAAAATTGAAAGTAAATCAAGGCAGTCTGAATAGGAAGGGACAAGTATTGTATATTGGACATTACAGCAAAGTTACTGTTATCGTTTCTACAATCTCTCATTTTTCCTTGACTATAAAAGCACAATTGGACGTCCTTCTACAATATGGACTGACAATTTCAAGAAATGCGTTGGAGGAGACAAGCAAGAGGCAGCATTCCTGCTTAGGGGAAAAACAATGAAATAAATCATCCATAAAGAGTTTTAAAAGGTCTAGGCTAAATATGTACAATTCTAATTCAGATATTTTGTGAGTAGGTTCTATTTATTTAGCTTCTGGGCCAAAAATTTCCTGGTTTCAGAGAAACGAACTCGCCAACTCCAATACTCTCAAATATGTTAAATTGCCTATGACTTGTTAAGTCCGAATTAAGGAAATTATTAAATATTAATATCTGATTTGAATAAATAGGTCTCGAAAACTATTGAACTAATAAATAAATTGGACCATGCTATGAATAAGGGAATCAAGCGCCATTATGTTCGAATGTGAGATACATCTTTATTTAAATCATAACATTATTACTCTGTGCACATTTTTTTTGTATAAAACAAGAAAAAAAGTCATTGCCATTGGTTTGGTTTACAATTGTGCAAATGAAACGCCCCCTATCTCAGATTTAGGTTAATGGCGCTTGGTTCCTTCATGCATAACATCGTCCAATTAATATTGTTAATTAATATCAATTTAAATAATTTTAGGGAATTTAAAATTATTTGAATCTTTTTATATTTATTTTAATCTTAGAAATGTTGACATATTTGGTTGTTTCTCATTTAATTTTAGAAGTTAAAAAAAAAAAAACCGATGACAGGAATGCAACCAGGAAATAGCTAATGTATGAGTCTTTGAATAGACACTTAGAATAAAATCCTTCAGAAGGTCGCCATTTTAAATATACATGTTATATAAGTGCGTTTCAAGAGAAAAAACTCAATGAGAATGGAAAATATAAATATAGATAAATATGCAAGGCGAAAGAAGATTCTAAATTATTATTATTATAGTCAAAAGAATGTGTTTTGACATTCAAGTTGTAATGTCGCTGAATTTTCAATGGGAAGTTGAGGAGAGGCCCTCCACCCACGCCCTAGGGCAGCTCATTCATTCCAAGCAAATTCCATCCACACAAATACATACTTAAGTGCAAATTGTGCAATTGGCCAGATTGTTATGAAATCATCATGAGAGATATTTGCATTTCCATTTTGCCAGTTTCGTTTTAAAATAATTTAAAAGAAAATTACTACGGAATAATTTAAATGAATAAAGAAAAACTGACGTCAAAATATAAAAAATAAAATCATTTTCTGATTATCCGCACGTAATAGGGTAGTGGGCAAAATAAGATAATCCCACTTTAATTTTTCATAACCTTAGAAATTCAAAAATTTTTAGGTATTAAAATTTCAAATAAGTACCGTAAATTTGGGTTTCTTGGGCTCTAAGATATTAAGCCCAAAAAAAAGCATTTCAAACATTATCAATTAACTAAAAGTCACATTATCCGATTCTAAGCATTAGTACTGTACCTAGCAGAAAAATGTCGAAATCGATTTTTACTTTTTAAACTCAAATAACTCAGTATAATAATATTCTAAGAATAAAATATAGTGGCCGTGGGATTATTTATATTTTCTCTTGTGTAAAAGAAAAGTCTATTTCCATCACAGTAAAACAGTTTAAGAAATTAATGTGGAACTTGGATCATAGAAAAAATAAAAAATTTTCCTGATGTATACAACAATGTTTATTAAAACTTTTGTGGTTTCTATTAACTTTGCACATCAACCGTAGGTTGGACAGGTAAAGTTATTTCAAAATTTAGCATAGCAACAGAGCAAAATCAAAACAAATAAACAAACGCGTTGCGTTATTTCTTTGAATATTGGGTGGGCAAAGTTGTGCCTCCGGCTTAGTCCGACCCTTTATTATTATGGGAATTTTTAATATAGACCACATTTTGTTTATTAATTATTTATTAAAAATATAATTACTGTACAACGTTTCGACTGCTTATTCTGAAGTATTCAGAGTACTTGAAAACGACTCCTGAAAAAGCAGTCGAGAAGTTGTATAGTATTTATATTTTTAATAAATAATTAATAATAAAGTGTGGTCTATAATTAAAAATTCTCATAATTATATACAACAATATGTATGTATGAAATTCGTTAATGATGTCCTTTGGGAGGAATATTTGTGTATTAGTTATGGATACAAAAATTTCTTCATTTTTTTTTTTATTTTTAATCTTATTTATATCATTTGGTATTCTTTAGTTAATAAGCATTTTCTTTATTTATTATACTAAAAGTTGAGCAAGTGGAGATACAGTAGAATCACGATAATTTGTATCGTCACGTGGCCGATGGTTTGGTACTAATTATCGGAAGTACAAGATTAAAAAAAATTAAAAAATAGAGAATTTTTAACGTGGAACTATTCAAACTTTGTATGTGTGTATGATTTGGGGGCCCAACGAGTGACGAACGAATACGAAAGAGATTTGAAGGAAAAAAAATGTAGAATATCAATCCTCCTTCCCCATATTGAAAATAGTACGAATTAACGAGCTAGAGGGCTCGCTGGTGTAGTGAGCTAGGGTGTCAGCTTCTGCAAAGAAGATCCCTGTTCAAATTCTTGGCATGCAGGATTTTCCATTAAATAAAAATATTTATTTAATGTAAACAAATCCTCAAGCAAGCCCTGGATTGGAATATAGGATCTTTCCACAATAGCCCTCAGGCAACTCTACGAGGAGAGGGAGTTGCTGTGACATCCCGTCCTGTGGAAGGGACGTAAAGAAGGTTCCCTCTCAGTGATGCATTCTTCGAAAGGAGTAGGCTACACGCCGGTGCTGAGAGAGTCCCTCCTCAACTAGAACATCCTCCATAGCATAGAAGAGGTTGGATAAATAAAAGGAGCCGGTTGGAACCAGAAATAAGGATTAGTTCACTAGCTAGAGACGAAAGCAGGAGGAGGAGCTAGAGATAGGAAATGATGTAACTTCACGGGGTGCCGGTAGATGGCTACGGCCAGAGGCCGGTTGGGTTTGAGGTGTGTGTCTCCGTACACGTAAGCACCTCGGGTAAATAAACGGGGATCCCGATAGGAATTTCAAAAATAAAATAAAATAAAATTAACGAGCTTTTTAAGCCGGAAATAGAAATTATAAGACGTTTTAAGAGACCTCGAGCATAAATATTACCGAGGGGAATGAAATGCATTGTTTTTATACCAGTTATCGGGATTTTCTCTGGGGAGCGGCAAGTTTGTACAGAAATACGAATAATCGGGCTACGAATTATCAGTATTGTATTTAGTTTTGAGTATCAAATTTCATATCTATAGATGAAAAAGTTCTATGATGAGATTTTTTTTAATTTCCAAATTGATAAGGTGTATAAACTAAAATGGTTGTTTTAGTTGATGTTGTTGTTGTTGCCACCCACATTTATCTCCTGGCGGCTGCTTGGAGAGAGAAATAAATAAATATAAAATTCCTATTCATCTAATGGCGAACCGATGATAGATGGTGAGGAATCCTGGTTTCCCACGCCGGAACATGAGGAGCAAAAAAAAAAAAAAAAACCTCGCTCTGGTCGTGTGCAATTTCGCAACCATCTCAGTTGGCCATCTCCTTTCAGAATCGACGGCCTCCACCCACACCGACGGCCTCCCACCTCCTCCTTCTTTTTTTTTATCCTCTCCTTTTTTTTCTTCTGCTCTACTCATTAGATTCAGAGCAATGATTCTTTCTTTAGGATCAAATGGAAAAATGAAAAAAAATCATAATAATTCCTTTAGAAAATCCATTTCGCTAACCGAACGATTTTGATTAAAATTCAAAAATCAATTATTTTTTAGATGCTCTTTAAAAAATCTGGTTTCCAAATGGCTTAAATAAAATCATCAGACTGCCTGGGTCCGAACCCGCGACGTTTGGTATAGGAGGTAGGCACGCTACCTACTACGCCAAACCCGGGGGCAGTATATGATTTAAAAATACATTTAAGGTTTGTGTTTTGTTAATAGCACTAAAATATAAAATTTGTAGAAATATGAAGAATGATTTATAATTTAAAAACAAAATGTATGTTTATGATATGAATCCATAAAAAATGTCATCATTGTCTTAAGTCCAGAATCAAAAATCGAATACTTTCTTTCTATATATTTCATATATAGGGTAAGAGAAAGTAAAAATATTTTCTAATAAGAATGAGCATTTGAGAGGGTGTATTTTTTTTATGAATCTCCTAGGTCAAAATAGAAATGGACAGATAACTCATATCGATGTCCAGAAAAGAGAGGTCTACATAAATAAATAAAAAAATAAATAAAATTATGTTTTATATAATACTTTCAAAGAAATGAAATTGTTAATTAATAATGTGGTGGAGGAGAAAAACGAAAATGTTTAATACTTTCAAAGTGTACAGTGAGCGCCACAATTAAGTCCCCACCTGATAGCTTTAGCCTTAAATATATGGTATAATATATGGTAATTGGTGAAATAATTGTAATGACCGAAAAGGTAAAACGTAAAATCTGGTACAGATGATTTTATTTTACGTTTTCAAATTTAAAATTATTTCACCATATACTGTATCATATACTTAGGGCTAAAGCTATCAGGTGGGGACTTAACTGATTAAGTACATTAATATGGAGATAACTTACAATAAATGCTGGTGTAGAAAATGTCGCTTACCTGTAACAAAAGAAACATTTTTTAATTATTTGTTTAAAAATTGCATTTTGTAAGAAAATTATACAATAAAAAAACTAGTAAAATATGATGACGGATATGCCTGTTGCGAAAATAAGATGGCAGCCAGGAATTAAATCAAATAAAAAATCGATTCATTGTTTATTTGATAAAAAAAATTTTAAATTTTATTAAAAAAACACTTATTATCAAGAGACCAGGAAAGTGACTTACCATAAGTACGCATTTACTTTTTTTTACAATAAAAATAATTAAAGAGAAGGGGATTGCAGCCAAATGAAAAGAAAGGTTCTATTTATATAAAAGTCTTCATTCAGGACATTTCGACATGGATAACCGTGTCATCATCAGTCTTCTAAGGGCTCATAGCTCTTAAGGAGACATTTAAATAAAATAAATGTATATATTTAAAAATTAGAAATTTATATAAAAACAATATAATAATATTCAACTCATTGAGATTAACTGTCTCATAGCCACTACTGGACGATGTTATGCATGAAGGAACCAAGCGCCATTAAACTAAATCAGAGATAAGGGGCATTTCATTTGCACACTTGTAAACAAATCCAATGGCAATGACTTTTTTTTTGTTTTATACAAAGTGCACAGAGTAATAATGTTGCGATTTAAATCAAGAGGTAATTCTTATTCTTCCCTATAAGATGGCGGTTTTATCTCAATTTCGATCATAATGGCGCTTGGTTCCTTCATGCATAACAAAGTCCAAATATTCATTGACAAAATACATTGTATTGTAATTGTAAAAGGTAAGAAGGAATATTTCCAAAAAGAATGCAACCAATATTATTTCATTAAATAGTAAAAAATTTTAAATGACTTGCTAACGTTTCGGTTCAGATTTGAACCATCAACGGAGCTTTGGTATTGTCTTTATGTTTTTACAAAATAAACAAAACAAAACTATTAACACAATAAAGATAAAATAAAATAAAATAGTATAATTTATATAAAATAGTTGAATATAATCTCAAAATATTTTTTATATATGGCAGGAATAGACGCATTTGTGTTATGATTAGGGCTCGGATCGATAAAAAACCACAAAATATGTATTTAAAAGGGCAGAAATATGCACAAAAATATGCATTTTAAAAGTAAATATGCATTATAAACCCTAAAGTAATTAATCTTCTCGACAGCCACATACTGATTTCAAATATATAATAGATTGTTAATAATAATATAATATTAAACATTAAAAATTATAAAAGAAGAATGTTGATGCTAACTTGGAAATAGCATCCTTGAAGTCGAATTAATAAATTCAAAAACATCTCCTTTTTCAGATTGTCTTGAAGAAGTACAAAGGGTAGAAGTAAGTTGGATGAGTCAAAGGAAAATCCTAACCATAGGGAAGTCAAATTGTCAAGGTGCCAGATACATAGTTTTGGTAAGGAGTGGTATGATATTAGAGAAGGATCATGACTGCCTGTACCCCGGAAGGCAGTTAGAGTTTTCATTCATAATTCATAGGCTTTGCATGTGGAGTAGCGGAGAGAGGCTCGTTGTTGTTTGCCACCTTTGCATGCTTGGGGGTATTACTCACTTCATGATTCACATCACGAGGAATAAGAAATATTCATATGAAATGTGCAGCCTATTCGATTGGTTGCTGATGTCATCTCATTATTTGTGACTCAGTGCAGCAGGAGAGCAATTCGAATTTAAAAAGGCGATTAATGGCAAGGCCAGCGCCAAGCCGGCGCAAGGCCATCTCTCCCATTCATGAATCATACTAGCCTACTCCATTCAACACCCGGGGTGGAAACTATCCACACTATCCAACCATCTATGGGTTTATTGTGAGCGAAATTCCTATCCTTATTTCCATATCGAAATTCATATTTTTTGCTTACACCTATCAATGTAGGGTATAACTCAAGCAAACTCTCTTTTATGGGTCACTTTGATTTATCTATGAGGATCTCATTTAACACCTGCTAGCATAGGCGTAACCAGAGAATTTGGCTGAGGGGGGGGGGCGGGGGGCAAGGGATCAGCCATCCTCGCTGGGGGTGGGGGGGGGAGGGCATGGGACCAGAAATTCTCCGGGGGGCCTGGAAAGCCCAATATTTTCTCAATTTTTCTTGGGGCAGGGAGCTTTCTGGGGGAAGGGCACGAGCCTTCTGGGGGGCAGCCCCCCGGCACCCCCCCCCAGTTACGCCCATGCCTGCTAGTCTTTAAGAAAAACACATCAACTTTGACAAAGTTTTTAAAAACAAGTATTAAAAAAGGTCCCCTGTTCATATACCAACACATGTAGACCCCTACAGAAATTTTTTCAGGAGAGAGAGACAATTTTTACTTTTTTTTTAATGAGTTCTACGTTATATGATGAATCGACCAGAAAGTACATTTTATTTTAAATTATTACTTTCTTTTACCATATATATGAACATATATATAGACCAAGTATTGCGATCATGACAAAAATTCGAAGTTGAGATTTTGATGGATATACCCGTTTTGAGGTCTCTGAGTTCAAAAAAGTGGTTTTTGCCACATGGTCTGTCTATCTGTCTGGGTTAAATTTAAAGCATGAAGGAATTGAGCTAGGAGGCTGAAATTTTATATTTAAGTTACAGACCCCCCCTGTAGAGTGAAAATAAGCTTTTGATCAAAATCAGCCAAAAAGTACTAGTACTTCTAATGTACTTTTTCAGTTTTTTTTTTCATTTTCTCAAAATTTGTTTTAACGATTTTGATTAAAATTTTTTAGATTGATTCTCTTTAAAATGTATATTCTCATTTTGCCCTTGAAATATTTTGAAGCACACTTTACTCTTGCCCTTCATACGAAAGATAGGTGAAATGGTTGCCTTAATAACAGAATATAAATATTTTTCCATTTTATAAATTTTACATTTGGAATTAAAATGTACCGTACTGTCGGAAACTAAATATAGAATGGTATATCAACACAAAAAATCTGATGTGACAAGCACAGGCCATAACTATCTCTTACTGAAGGTAAGAGAAAGTTGTGTGATGTGCGATCATTCACACCAGGTTTTTTTTCCTCTATTAGATGAGCAGAGGGAAAGGGTAGGGACAAGCATCCCTTTGCAACTAAAAGAAAAATAAATTTAGATAATACTGTAGTTCCATATTTCTACAAAATATGCGCCTAAAAGAGAGGCAACTCATAGGAAATTAAATATAGTTGATGGTTGCATAACTTCACGGCGAAACTTTCAGCGTGAATCAATGTTATAATAATAGAGAATTGTTCTTGAAATTCCCTCGCTCTTGTAGCTAGTCAAAGTTATAATAATAGAGCATTTTTTTTTAATTAATAAAAAATTTATGTATGCAAGATCGAGAACCCGATCAGAATGTGAAAATTTTATAATTTCGCATTTTAAAAAGTATCATTTTGAGTTTTTCCGAGTGTATAAAAACACTTTTTTTTATGAATGAACGAAAAATGAACAATTGACGGATGGTTATCAATTGTGTCTTCCGCTTGGCCGATTTAGGCCTTGGATCACTCTCTCTCTCTCTCTCATTATAAATTTATATACATGTATTTGTTTAGAATGAGTGAATGATGAGTACTCACTCACACTTCTTTTCTTTTTAATTTATTTTAATTACAGTACATTTATATCGCGATTAATTAATTTAAATAAATATGGAAGGAGACTGAAAAACGTGACTATAGCTTGCCTGCTTAACTTTATATTGTATACTCCCGACCTGTCAACCAGGAATTTTTTTTATCCAAACATCCCCAGCCCCTCAGTAGTCGAGAGGTTATAGGTATTGATAACTATTGTTAAATATTGTTAACCTAAAAGCCAAGGAGAATAGGTTCGGACCCGAGGTACGCCGATGAATATTTATTTAAATTATTCAGATGGATTGAATGAATTTCAATTAAAATTTTTTTTTTTAATTTTTCAGGAATTCTAACCATGACGACTGGTTTGCGCAAATTTCTCAGTTTCGGTCACCATTTGTGACAATTCATCAGGCCTAAAAATTAAGATACATACATTTTCAAAAACTTAAGGCTTAAACAAAATCAATCTGATCTTAAATTACAATCTTACAATCTGTTACATTAATTCTTTTATCTTAAATTATTTTGAATACTTTTTTTTACTTTTTCAAAAAACAAAATTTTATCTTTCTTTTTCTATTTTCATCTATCTAAATAACCCGGATAATACAGTATGTATCGATACGATATATACTGTATAAAACCTTCAAATATTTTGGGCTTTTTTCAGTTTGTGTTCGCTTATACGGGTATTTTGAAAACTAAACATATTACGTCCATCAAAGTCCGATGCAAAGTTTTAGACATGAAATTTGCTAACTGTAACCTGTTACTATTTATTTCCAAAACCGAAATATTGACTCCAACCGGTAATGTAAAACCTCCATATTATTGGAATCTCTCCTAAGGATTTTATAGACCTACACTTTTGATACAGAGAATATATATGTACCTATACATATTTAAAAAACATCCTTTCCTTTTAGTAAAAATAGAATTGAAAGGAAAATATTTTTTTTTTATTAAATAATTTTTATAATAGTAGAGATTACAAGGTTAACTAATAAATTGCAAAATGGATAAACATGTTATATAAATAGGTATTTATTGAAAAAAAAAATGAAAAAATAGTAAAATGAGTAATTGAAAGGGAATTCAAGAAAATGACTCTTGTAATAATAATTTGCATAATATTATTCAAGTATGTATATCAAAGAGCATTATTAATTATAGAGAAATATGTTAAAAGTAGGGGTGATATGGCCATCACATGTCTTTATCATAAGTCATACAGGAAACACATTGAAAGAAATGCTTCTTGTTCAATTTTGTGAGATAGTCTAATATACCATCACTCATTGAATTCTTATAAATTAATTAAGTTACTAACAGACAAGGAATTTCCTCTTAATTATAGAATTTTGTATTTATTATATAGAAATAACTAAAAAGAATGGAGTTGAGAAATTCGAAAATGTGAACATTGTAATTTCTGTTGTCTAAATAACATATACACAAAATTTGGTGAGTAAGGCACTATTCGGTAATGAATGGGTCTTTACAAGTGAACGGTTTTTGAGAATTACTTGGAATTGGTTCTTATTCTCCTTTTTCTATTATTCTATGCCCACATTGTAGTATGTACTTATTGATCAATTTAAGGTAAAATAAAAACAATTTATTTATTTATTGAGGGGAGGTTCTTAATAGGAACCGACCGAAGTTTCGGCCCAAAAACCAACCGAATTTCGGCCTGGGCGAAACCTGAGGTCAAATGATTTTCGCAAAAGGGAAAAATGGAGTGATTTTTTGTGTTACGAGGGAAAATTTACTAAAAAAAAATCTGGTGTGACTGTCGCACAGCTTGTCACACCAGATGTTTTGTGTCGATATATATTTATTAATAGTTCCCGATAGTACGGTAGATTCGAATTTCAAGATGTAAAATTTATAAATATCGGAAAATATTTATATACTAGCCGCGTCGCGACGCGGCTAGTATATAAATATACGCGTCGCCCTCCTGGACCCCCCCTCCAGCTGGCTCGGGCCCGCCTGCGGCGGACCCTCGCCTTTTCTTAATTATGAGAACCCGAGGCGCCCGCCTTTGCATCTAGACAGGGGGGCTTCGCCCCCTGGACCCCCCGTCAGCTGGCTCGGGCCCGCCTGTGGCGGACCCTCGCCTTTGCTTCTTACTAATGAAAAGAAAAGAATTACTACCTATTCCAATCCAGAGCCTGCTTGAGGATTTGTTTACATTCATGGAATACACAAATGAAAAGAATACATAAATATTTCTCTATACATTTCCTATGGGAGAAATCGTAACTTTAAAAATTAATAACTCTAAAAGTTATGGGAATTTCGGGATGAAAATAATTTTCCTGTAATCCCGAGAAGGTCCTATTTATGTATAAAAAATTTCATTTCAAAATTCTAACGGGAAGTTGCCTAAATAGAGCGTGACAGACAGACGGACCGCGGACAGACAGACAGACGGACAGACGGACATTAGTGAATTATATATATAGATTGTTACCATATCAACCATCTCTCCTATGAAATACAATAGTAAAGAGGTTTTCAGAAGATTTCAATGGCAAAATGAGAATATACATTTTAAAGAGCATTTAAAAAATAATTTTTTTTTTGAATTTTAATGAAAATCGTTCCAGCGAATTTTGAGAAAATCGAAATGAACTTAAAAAGTACATCAGTATATATATTTTAATGAGCATCTAAAAAAATAATTGATTTTTGAATTTTAAACAAACAATCGTTGGAGCGAATTTTGAGAAACTACAATAAATAAAAACTGAAATATTTTTCTTTTTGGCCGATTTTATTCAATTCGTGTCACGTTACAGGGGGGTACCTTACGTAAATATATAATTTCAACCTTCTAGCTCTTTTCAATCTTGAGATATTTTGTTCACAGACAGACAGACAGACCATGTTGCAAAAACTTTTTGACAGGAAACCAATACTTTATTTCTATATATAAACATATATAGGTAAGCGAAAGTAAAAATAGAACTCACATTAAAAGGTGGAAAAACATTAATCTGAGAATGTTAAGATCAATTTCTTTTTAATGTGTGAGAAAAATTGAAGAATATGTTTAAAATTCCTGAAAATGTATGCATAGAATTTTTATTAAGAAAAAAAAATAGTAATTAAATAAGGTATTTATTATTTATGCTAATCAACAATGTTTTTTATTTATTTATTAATTAATTAAAAAAAAAAAAAGATACAAGATTATAGAAGAAATATGCTGAAAACCTGGAATTTCTTTAATAAATAGAATTATTTTATGACAGGTTTTATATCTAATAGAAATAGTATGCATAAATAATAGTAAACATAATTAAAAGTAACCTTGACCTCAAAAGAGGGAGAATCTAACATTTGTTTAATTAATTGAATAGAAAGAATGTCTATTCTGATATCTGAGAAAATTGAACATTTTATTTCTAGTGAGAAGACTAAATTGAATGGTGAGTTACCCAAGCTAATTCTGGCATTTTTAATTATTTACGTATTTGTATTAATTTTGAAGAAATAGAAATAGGGGTATTTTACAGGTTTAACGAAAATGGAGATGAACAGACAACCGAGAACATTTTCAGACCGAAATAGGAAAAACGCATTCACTTGTTTCTTGTTGTTGTTTCTGGCAAGGTTAAGAAGAAGAAGTGAGGAAGAAAAATAAAATAAATTGAAGAAAAAAAAGTTGACGCAGAACGCGGACATGTTGACTTCATTGTCCGCCCTGCACTGCAGACAACAGAGAAACAGACAAACAGACATGGATCGGCATTCCTTGGCTACAAAACGTTCCAATTTCGTCCATTCTCATCTCTCTGGAATTTTTTTTTATTTCAAGAGCCCTCTATTAGCAATCAATATAATAAATAATAATTATAACTATTGACGACGTCCTTGGTAAGAAGTTGCTATTAGTTATTATTGTTAATTAAAGTCAAAGTTATAATTGATGTGAGGAGGGTTGTATCTCTGAACAATCTACAAGACAAAAAATTCATTGTTTGTTTTAATCTCCTAATTGGAGTGAACTTAGTAGTAGTGTAACTGAAAGAAAATTCGAATATTCCTTAAAAATCTGGTGTGTCTGGTCAGGCAGTATACAACTTGCATCTTACATTCAGTAAACCTTGGTTGTGTTCTGTGCTTGTAATATCAGATTTTTGTGTCGACATAACTTTAGATTCCGACAGTACGTAGTAGTAGTACAGGTACGTTTGAATTCAAGATGTAAAATTTATAAACAGAAAAATATTTTGTTAGCATGGCAAACATTTTTGTTATCTTTGCACACTTTTTAAGATTTCAAGGGCAAAATGAGTATATACATTTTAAAGAAAAAATAATTGAGTAAAGGGGTTGGAGAATAGTGACCAGCAAATTTATAGCTCCACCTGACGTCCTTTTATTTGGCAGATATTTCGATGCGTAGAACACACATCATCTTCAGTGCCGCGAGGAGTATAGTAGGTGGGCTTAGTCTATTTATATCAAATGCCTTAGGGGCGTTATACATAGCGGAGGTGCCTTCTCCTAGCTGATGACCGCTCTGTGCCAATAGCAGAAAAATAATTGATTTAT
Organism: Euborellia annulipes; assembly: GCA_023213315.1. NCBI lineage: Eukaryota > Metazoa > Arthropoda > Insecta > Dermaptera > Anisolabididae > Euborellia > Euborellia annulipes. The sequence goes on from JAKCPI010001260.1 coordinate 77,343, forward strand.
GAATTTTAATCAAAATCGTTGGAGTGAATTTTGAGAAAATCAAAAAAACTGAGAAGCTATATTAGTAAAGTACTAGAACTTTTTGGTCGATTTTGATCAAAATTTTATTTTCACGCCTCAGATGGGTGCCTAAGTTAAATATAAAATGTCAACCTCCTAGCTCAATTCCTTCATACTTTAAATTGAACACACACAGACAGACCTTGTCGCGAAAAACACTTTTGGACTCAATGGACCTCAAAACGTATAAAACCATCAAAATCTCGACATCGAATTTTTGACATGAAACAAATACTACTCTCTAAATATTTACTAGGGTCCGATCGTAACAAGATTTTCAGCCGAACCGAAACCGAATTTGTATTTCCTATAAAAAATTCATATCATTTTACCAATTTTTTTTTTTTTTAAATTTTTTTCGGTTGGGGAAAATTTTTTTCCCTCCCGTGGACGAAATTTTTCCGCCTCTTTTACACCGAGCGGAAAGTTTTTTTCCTAGTGTGGAAAACATGATTACTTTGAACAAAATATCTCATGAACGAAAAGAGCTTAGTAGGTTGAAATTGTATATCAAAGTTAGGCAACACGAGCCTTTTGAATAAAATCGACCAAAGATTACTAGTACTTTACTTTTATATTTTTTCAGTTTATCCATATTCTTAAAATCGACTCCAACGATTTTGAATAAAATTCATCATTTTTTAAGGCTCTTTAAAAGGTATAGTCGATTCTCATTTTGCACTAAAAATTATTTGAAGCAGAATTTACTACTGTACTCAGGGTTGGGCCAAATCCTTTAAAAAGGATTAGCAATCTGATCTGAGTAGTTCGGAAGATCTGAACCGGCTGGTGCAAAAGGATTAGCGATCCAATCCTAACCAAAAAATATAGCCGTTTCGATCGGCGATTCGGAACTGCGATCCGAAAAATCCGATCCATTTTCTAATAAAATTGCCGAATTAAAATCTATTTCTTAGGCCAAATTTGCATATTTTTAGAAGAGCAAAAACAGAAACAGATCCAAAATCCTTCCCAAAAAAATGATTAGCTCCAGATCCTGAAATCCTAAATCTGATCCGATCTTCGGATTTAATCCAAAAGGATCGCGATCCTGCGCATCCTTGTTTGTTCTTTATAGGAAAGATAACAGAAATGGTTGCCATGCTAACTAAATACCGTATATTTTCCTCAGATTATAAATTTTACTTTTAGGCTTTTAATATAGGACTACCATCGGAAAATAAATATCGATATAAAAAAATCTGGAGAGACAGCCTATCATTCTACTTTCGATTACCGAAGGTGAGATAAATCTGTGCGCTGTGCCGGATTTTGTTAAAATATGCCATATGTTATATTTCATTTCTATAATAATCTATTACTATTTATATTGTAGTAAATAAATGAGGGAAAAATTCATAAATGAATTTCGAAGCAGGATATCATCGATCATGGTCCGTCAATGATCTATCAGACAATTAGATCTGAAACTGAAAAATTGAGATATTTCATAATCAGTTAATCATTTAAATTTTTTTTTTTTTTTTGTCTATTAAGATGAAGTAAAAAGAATATTTGAACGATTTCAAATCTAACTGATAATATTTTTTTTTTTTAATTTTTGTCTTTATTCGTGAAAGAATAAATATTAATGAAATTTGTTGAAACAAAAATTTCGTTTGTTTGTCATAAGATGAAGAAAAACTGATAAAAATCTAAAAAGGATAAGCTTTCTATTTTAGAAGACTAACAATATAGCAGGCGTTCGATGTTGGTAATTTTGATTTGCTGATTTCGGATAATTTACCGAAGTAACCGACACTTTCAATTGAAGCTTTTGGTGTCGTTGTCGACACCGAACCCTACATTAAAAGAATTCTTTAAATGCAATTTATTTTATTAATAAATCAATACAGAAATGGATTGGGAGAATTTAGGAGCAACCCCGTGTAGGTAGGCAACCAGAGGGACATTTTTTTATAAAGAAAAGGTTTTTAGCTTTTGCTTTAACATTATCAGAAGGAACTCATTATCCCGGACGAGGTAGCGATGTTAATATTGATCACCCTAAAAATTGATACACATTTGGTAAAAAAAAATGTGCTTTTATCACAAGTATCGTTAATATTAATAAATTTTACATCTTGAAAGTCAAATGTATGTCGGAAACTAAATAGATGTTGACACAAAAAATCTGGTGTGACAAGCACAGAACACAACTTTCGATTACCGAAGGTAAGAGAAAGTTGTGTACTGTGCGACCAGTCACACCAGATTTTTTGACATGAATCTAATACTTTGTCTCTATATATTAACATATATAGGTAAGATATAGAAAGTAAAAATATCAGTGGATCAGGGAATTTTGAGAAAATCGAAAAAAAAAATAAACTGTAAAACTTTATCAGTTAAGTCCTAGTACTTTTTTGACGATTTTGATCCAAATTTTATTTTCACGCCTCAGACCTCCTAACTTAAATATAAAATTTCAACCTCCTAGCTCAATTCGTTCTTGCTTTAAATTGAACACCAACAGACAGACAGACCAGGTTGCGAAAACCACTTTGGGCTCAGGGGACCTCAAAACGTGTATATCCATCAAAATCTCGATATCTAATTTATGACATGAAACCAATACTTTCTATAAATATAAAAGAAAGTGAAAAAATCAGAAAAAATTATTTTTTTTTTTTCAAATAACCTACTAGAAACAAAGACTGGGTAAAAAGTAAAGACAATAGAGTAACTTCAAGATAGAAGCTGTAGTGGTTGAAATATTTATCCTTAATTTATTGTCAAAAATACGGATGACGTCCACTACTTAAAGCGAAATAACGACCTAAACCGTCTGATTCCGATAGTAAATTAAACATTCCAGTCTACATTCTTACTACCATTTAAATATTCTATCTGTGAATTTTAATTTCTAAAACGGTAAATAGCAATCGGTTTGATATGTTTAAAAAGTTGAGTATCTAATAGAAAACATATATTTTGTGTAATTACTTTGTCTCGTTTTGCGAGTTACGGGTTCGCCTTATTTATAGGCAACCAGTCTCGATCAGAAGAAAGGAATCCGAGAGAGAGTCCGGGCGAATTTGATTCTTATTTATTTGTTGGTTCTCATGGAGGAAGAAGAAAAAGGAGAGGGCATAGCGGCATTTATCCTGCTCCCCTGGCCGGGGCATTCCTGGCTGAAAAATGAAGCAGCAGGGGGGAGAGAAAGTGGCGGACTGCGATTGGCGGCCTCGCATTCTCAAGGTGAGTGGCCGCTGGAATGCGGTCGTGAGCCTCCGGAATCCCGAGATAAAATATGCAGCCGCGGATAACAGAGAGAAGAAGAAGAGAAAGACCAAGAAGAAGACCAAGACGAAGAAGATGAGAAGAGAGGACCATGATGAAGTGATCATGCAACCCAACAACAGGCAATTATCCAAGATTTACTCGAGAGCACGAGGCGGCGGAGGTCTAGCTGGCCAAATTCATTCGGCCTCTCTCCCTCTCTCCTTTCTCTCTCTCTCTCTCTCTGCCGAGGCTCTTTAAAATTTAAATAGCATTTCAATCAATAACAAACATTCCATCAACAACACTCGTTTCTATTAAGAAGTACAAAATTAACTGGGACTGATATTTTCTAAAACCAACTTCAATTTTTTTGGGATGGGAAATTTGCGAGAAGAGTTTGTGTTTATGATTGGACAAAATTGAGCACCCCTGGACTCCCAGTTCTGGTTCGAGTCTTGGTGCGTTGTCCAACCATCTCACAAATTTGCTATCTTAAATGATATATTGACTGGCTAATGAATAGTCTATTTGAGCGTTGATTGCAAAAATTACATCTTTTTCAAACAAAACTCAACCTAGTTTTATTATTTAGTTTGTTTAGCATTTTAAACTGTTTAAATTCAACGAAATATGAGCCTGGCAACGAAACAGAGCAACAGACTCTACAATCTTTGCTGTTGAGCAATGCCAAGCGCGGCGAAACCTGGGGTTTGTGACCTTCAGGAATCAGCGTGTTGAACCTCCCCCTATAGCCATTGGTATTAATTGTTCTCTGCCGTGGAAAAAAGCAATTAAAATAAAAAAAATAAACGAAATATGAAGAATATGCAAGACGAAGACACGAACGAAAAAATTTTAAAAGTCTTTGTTGTAATCAAATTCATTTATACAAAACATTTTGTTATAAATTTATCCTGTTATTACCAGTTGAATAAATTTTAGCTAAACGAAGTGGGTGGCTGTTATATTTAATGATAAAAGAGGAGCAAGTAGCTTGGAGATGAGAATTTGAGTATGGAATCTCTTCCGTGGTTAAATCTACCGCAAGGAAATTGGTTTCCTATTCAAAACGAAGCGTTACTTTTCCTCCCAACAACTCCTAAACCTCTATAAAACCCAAATTCGACCATGCCTTGAATATGGTTTGGCGAGGGGCGTCGAAAGAAGCTCTCTCCTCCTTAAACGTCATACAGAGGCGTGCAATTAGACTGATTGATGATTTTACCCTCCCCAGATCCCTACAATCACTAGATCATAGAAGAAGCGTGTCTGCACTCTCTCTTCTATAGGTATTACCATGGTCAATGCTCAGCCGAATTGAAATCAATTATTTCACCCAATGCAACATATACACGGAACACAAGGGAAGCATCATCCCAGCATCCCGATGCTGTTCAGCTCTCGACTAATAGAACTAGTCAATTCCAAACTTCCTTTGTCTACATGACCTCCCGTGATTGGAACATAGGCCTACTCCTTGCGTCTATCTTCCCCAAAACCTACAATTTTCATCAACAGGCATCTTCTCAGTTCCCGTAGGTGAGTTCTCCTTTTATGCTTCTCCTTTTTTTCTTGGCCGCATGTGACCACTGAACATTATAGGTCTTCGGACCTTATGATCCCATTACAAAAAAAAATGAGATGTTAAATAATACCATTATCAGTTCAGTTATAGGGAAGGTTATGAGCTGTAATGATAAAGAATTGAGTCAATTGTAGAGTTGTCAGTTATTTAATAATGAACCTTAAATAACTTCAACATAATAATCACTTATCAAAATTCATGTTTTATTTTCATGTGAGATATCATAAAATCAATTGTTTAATTTACAATGTTCACTCTAGAATAGGGACGGTGTCTAAAATTCATCAGATGCCGAAAAAGACCTTTAAAAAAAAATCTAAAAGACCATCTTCAGAAAAAATATATCCTAGTTTGTTACAGTCAAATTTTTCTTTAATGTTCCGTAATTTGTAAAAGTAACAAGAAAATGTGTTCATTAGAGACGTTTTTTTGTGCCCATATTTTGGTTTAGAGCCCCTAGACGACAGCTGTTCTATCAGTTTAATTTTGTGTTTGAAAATTAGATTAGTGAAATGTGAAAATGGAGAGACGAAATAGTATAATATTAATAAACTAAAACCAGATTTTGGTTTCAAGTTTATGTTAAATTAACTATGAAAGGGGGGGGGGCTCGGGAGGCCGGGGGGGGAATTAACTATGAAATGTTAAAAATGATTTCAAATTTAACAACTTTATTTTATCTTGATAAATTAAGTAAGTTAAGTCTTTTTATTAGAATAATTATAACAGATGGGAAAAATTAAATAAATTTATATTTATTTTATTAAGTATATGCAAACGGATTGAAAATTCATATATTTTTTTACAGTGTATATAAACTTTTGTTAACACCTAATTTCTTCATTTTGACTATCTATGCTCTCACTAATTAATAACAAAATATTTTTTTTTTCAACATTTTTAAAATGGTTTATATCAAAACGAAACCTCATCAATTCAAAACGGAAACGGAATGAAAATGAGTCAAAACATTTTTTTAAGATGAAACATTTTAAAAAGAATCAGATAAGTTTTCTTATAATTTTTAGAGATATCTTGTCATTGTGATGTAGAATCATGTTAAATGAAGAAAAATAAAATACGAGTTGGTAGTCAATTTTTTTTTTTTTTTTTTTTGTATGCAAATAAAGGAAGAAAAATGGTAAGAATAATAGTCTAAATATTATTTTCACTTCTCCAACCATAAACTATAAAATTAATGTTTCCTTTTGATTGTGATTAATCTTGGGCTTTTTTTTTTTTTGAAATATGGAAATTTTTTTTCGTTTTTGCAATGGAATCAAAGAAAAATTTATGCTTTGATGCTTTAATTGACTTTAATAACAGTTTTTATTTGCATTTTTATAAAGTGCATTTTTTTATCTGTTCTTTAACTGTTTTTTATCTGAATTGAATCAACTGCATAAAAATTTATTTCAAAAGCAAAAAGGTAGACTATAATTTTTTAATAAATAAATAATATATAGAACAATCTCATTAAATGATTTTATAAAATATTGATAAATTTACGAAAATATTTTTTATGCAAAAATATTTTCTCAAGTTGAAATATTAATAGAAATCATTTAGAAATGATCAAATCTATAAAAGAGAAAATCGCCATTGATTTTAGAGAACTTTCACGAATGACTTGCTTTGCCAATATTATTAATTTGATAATTTATAAAGAAGTAAATGAATCGCCTATTAGAGTAAAACTATTTTTTTAATATAATTATATTAATATTTGCAATAACACTAATAGTTATTTTGATTTAATAAAATTTAAAATAAATATTACCTAAAAAGAAGACCATTGAATAATTAAATTAAGATGAAAAAATATAGAATTTATATCAAAAAAATTATTTTTATTAATCTCTGCCGATCATTTCGTCTCAAAGGTCATTGAAATACTTTTTTTATGCCTCCAGCATACGTTATAGTTTCAACAGTGATTAGTGTTTAATTTTTTATGGGCCAAAAGTCCTCTGGCTCTCGGAATTTCCAGCCTAACTGTGGGGATTCTACTTTCAAAAAGACCCTCAATCATATCAGAAAAATCTGGTGTGTCAGCACGGTGCTGGCACACCAGATTTGTTGAGTTTGAGATAAATTTAGTTTCCCCTAGGACCTTCATTCCAAACTTGCGTTTAAAATTTGACTGCTTGAAATAAACTATGGTTATTTTTCAAAATTGTCATCGCATATTTGGATATTTTATACACAATAGAGTATCCTAAATAAATACAAAATTTCAGAAGAAGTGGAAATAATTTTTTAAAATGTGTAAAAAGTTGGAAAGACCCCTTTTGAATCGAATTTAACACGTAAACCCCATAGGGATTTAACATTGGCTCTATGGAACGATGAGCCAGAAAATGAATATGAAAAATCTGAACTACTACATCAGTAAAGTCTACTTATAAACACTTTCAGGGCAAAATGAGAATATACATTTTACAGAGCATCTAAAAAATAATTGATTTTTGAATTTTAAAAAATTTTGGGTGAGGGAATTTTGAGAAAATATTAATAACAGTGAGGGACAATATTAAGTCCAATCCATGCGTTTTCTACTTGTGATTATCTCATTGTTTTTAAAAAATAATAGAATTGATGTTACGCATGTTTTTCCCGATAAGAGGGCGTTGGGTGTCTTAAAAAGTAAGTGTAAAATTATTAAGTCAGAAAGATAGATTGTATAAGCTTGTTTAATAAATAAATCATATAAAGACAACAAAAACATACAACATCAAAACAACACAATCACCATGCCAATACATGATTCTTTCTTTTTATAACAAAAAACAATTAATAATTAATATGTTAGTCTTTGGACTGGTCGAACTTCTCGTCCGTACTTAGTTTTATAAGAGCGTCCTCCAGTTGCGACCCCACCTTCTTCATTGTTATTTCTTCCTTGATCATTTTCTTCATTATTACATCTTCCATTGTTTCCATTGTTGTTCCCCATCTCATTTCTTCCATTATTGTTTGATTCATTATTTCTTTCACCCGATCTTGCGTTTACTTCTTTTCCTGTGTTGTTAGTTTCATTGTTTTTTTACTTTCTCGTACCTCTATATATATGTTAATATATAGAGAGAGAAAGTATTGGTTTCATGTCAAAAATTCGATGTCGAGATTTTGATGGATCTTCACGTTTTGAGGTCCCCTGAATCCAAAAAAAGTGGTTTTCGCGACATGGTCTGTCTGTCTGTGTGTCTGTCTGTGTGTGTGTGTGTCTGTGAACAAAATATCTCAAGAACGAAAAGAGCTAGAAGGTTGAAATTTTATATTTAAGTTAGGCACCCCCATGGGACGTGACACGAAGCTTTTGAACAAAATCGGCCCAAAAGTACTAGTACTTTACTGATGTAGTTTTTCAGTTTTTTTCGATTTTCTCAAAATTTGCTCCAACGATTTTTTTTTAAATTCAAAAATCAACTATTTTTTTAGATTCTCTTTAAAATGTATATTCTCATTTTGTGATTGAAATCTTCTGAAGACCACTTTACTCTTGTACTCCATAGAAAAGATAGGAGAAATGGTTGCCATGGTAACAAAATATAAACATTTTGCCATACTTATAAATTTTACATCTTGAAAATCGAATGTACCATACTGTCGGAAACTAAATACATGTCGACACAAAAAATCTGGTGTGACAAGCACAGTACACAACTTTCGATTACCGAAGGTAAGAGAAAGTTGTGTGCTGTGCGCCAGTCACACCAGATTTTTTTCACCCATACTCTCGTTTTCTTCATTGTTACTTCCATTGGGTATTCCATTTTCCAGATCCAAATTATTATAATTTTCATTTTCTTGTCCCAAAGTACAAAAATTTCCCTCATCCGGACAAAAAGTTAAAAAATTTCGGTTCCTTCGGTAAGACTTGTCATTAATTTTTATAGTATAAGACCTTAATTCAGGACCACATTTTATTACTGTGCCATATTTTCTTAAATCTCTAACCCAAACTTTCTGGCCAATTGACAATTCTGGTACGCCTTTTACTTTTAATCTTTTATTGTAATTATTCTCCTGTCTTTTTTTAATCTGTAAATCCTTTGGGGAACAACAATGGAAACAATGGAAGATGTAATAATGAAGAAAATGATCAAGGAAGAAATAACAATGAAGAAGGTGGGGTCGCAACTGGAGGACGCTCTTATAAAACTAAGTACGGACGAGAAGTTCGACCAGTCCAAAGACTAACATATTAATTATTAATTGTTTTTTGTTATAAAAGAAAGAATCATGTATTGGCATGGTGATTGTGTTGTTTTGATGTTGTATGTTTTTGTTGTCTTTATATGATTTATTTATTAAACAAGCTTATACAATCTATCTTTCTGACTTAATAATTTTACAGTAAGCTAAAGAAAAAACACCTATTACGAAAATTTGCCAAGAAATGTCAGAATGGTAGCTAATAATTTAATGCATTTGGTTGATTTTTCATTGATCTTTTAAGAATGAATACTTAATTAATGTTATTAAATATTATGTATCTTTTATATTGAATGAAAGCATATAACACGTTAAATATAGGCCAGATATAGGCTAATAATAGAGGATCGGCTGTTAGACTAGTCTGGCTGCATCTTTTGCAGGAGTGCTGAACTATTTGACAGATAATTATTAAATAAATATATCTACTAATCTTATTTTAAAATTTTCTTAATTAATGAGTAATATGCGATTTAAAAAAAAACAATAAATACCATTCATTTTTAAATTTAGAAAAAAATTTAATATTATTAGGTCAGATGGTTTGCTGTATTATTATATATTTATATATATATATACTTGATAACAAAAAAACTAATCTTAATTTTTTAATAAATAATTAAAAAAATTATCGCTTTGTCCCAATTATCCATTAAGAATATAATTCATTAAAAAAAACCGCATTGAAAAATTCCTTATAATAGTCTAGTTTTTTTTAAACTACGTCTAGACCCCGCTCCTACACCCCCTTAATAAAATTATCATTTAATTATAGATAAATAATTGAATTTAAGAATGTTTCAACTAGTGCCAACGGAGAATTTTTTGGATATTACAACTCTAATCATAGATATTTAATATCAAGGTTTTAGAAAAAAAAAAAGTTTAGAAAATATTTTAAGTGGAGAGTTTCCCAAAATGTGAGGCTTCGTTAAGGGAGGTCTGGTTGTGATTGCCCCCCCCCTCCTCAAGGGGACCCTTTTAGGAATGCAGGGCCGATTCTATCGGTTCTGGGAAACGGCAACCAACCCAGAAACTCTCCTCGTCGGATCCCCGTTATCTCGATGTTTGCGTTTCTAATTGAACAAAGATCCGAGCTGGCGATAGAATATTGATCTGGTGATATTTATTGACTTTACTATTTCAATTTCAAATATTCTTTTTTTTTTTATTTCTTGAGGACCTTTCGAGAATTTTTAATCAACTGCCGTCCTCTTTTTTTTTCTTTTTTTTTTACAGGAACAAGTTAGCTTCTTTCTTTCTTCTACGTGAATAAATAAATAGAAGATACCCTTCCATTCTCATAAGGATGCTTTAAGAATATCTAATATTATATCTGGAGATTAAATAAAAAGTTAAAACATATTTAAAATTTTTATATAGAAAAGTTAAGAGGAAATATATAAAAATGTTTTGGTTTGAATAGTTAATATAATAAAAATAAATCATTGGCCCATGTAAGAGAATAAAATTTAGTATTTAATTTGAAGATATGAAAAGATTTCCAAACAAGACTTTTTTTAAGTCATTTCGGCTGCGGAGTTCATTTGACTTTTATAAATTTATTTATTATTTATATTATACAGTATCGATGACTTCCAGCGGGCGTTGTTAAATGGTCTTGTTTTCGGGGGTCCCCTATCCCGATTTTTAGCACCACTTGGCGTTGGTTAACAAAATTGATCTTGGTGACTGTTGTTATTTCTTCTTGCCAGGCCCGCCGCCAAACCTGACTTAAAATCTTAATTTTCTTTATATTTGTTATTTATTTAATTGACAGACTTTCTTGGTAATTTTGTTGGAAATCAATTTAAAAAATAAAAAATACTCTAATAAAGTTGGGAAAATTATAAAATTTGACTTGCAGTAATTGATAGTAATAAATGAAAATATATTTTTTTTTAAATACAAAAATATTCATCCGAAATAGGGGGGGGGGGGGTGACAAATTCTTCAAAATAAAATGAGCAGGTACTGAATATTGAATTGTGGATGAAATGAGTCGTAATTTTTTTTTTTTTTTTCGTTTGTAGGTACCCGACCAAAATTAATGATCAACGGTTCGATTGGGAGAGGGCGGAGGGGTGGGGATGTGCAAAAATGACGCAACGATGCAAGGGGAGGGGAGAGCAGCCAATCAGACGAGCCCTACACCCGATGCCCCGCCCACCGCCATCCCAAGCCACCGACATGCCAAAGGCAAAGCCACCGAGAAAAGAAATTCGCCATCCATTTTGCACCCTTTTTTTTGCATATGAAATTTTGCTTTATAAAAATAATAAATTAAGAACATAGTGAAAATAGAGGTATTGATGAAAAAAATTAACAAAAAAAAAATTCTTTTGTTCAATTTGCAAGTAAAAATTATTTTCCTTTAAGTAACTTTTAATATGTAGCAGTCCTAATCTGACTTGTTTAAAAATATTTTAAATCAGAGACTCTTGAAAGGACCTTTATTTATAAAAAAAAAGCAATAAAATTTTAAGGTGAATTGGATAAATGAGAGAATTATAGCGATTTTTCATATTATTATAAATTATTTCATTTTGAGAGAAAAGTTTCACAGTTGTTGTTGATATTAGATAAAAATTATTGTTTTGGGTTAAATGGTGTTTATTTGAACAATGTTATGAATAATGGAACCAAGCGCCATTATGATCGAAATTGAGATAAGACCGCCATCTTGTAGGGAAAAAGAAGATATCTCTTGATTTAAATCACAAATTTATTACACTGTGCACTTTTTTTTTTGGATAAAACAAGTAAAAAAATCATTGCCATTGTTTTTGTTTACAATTGTGCAATGAAATGCCCCTACCTCATTTTTAGGCTAATGGCGCTTGGTTCCTTCGTGGATAACATCGTCTATTTGAACAGTGAGCCCCGCAATTAAGTCCCCACCTGATGACAGCCTTAAAAATATGGTAGAGTATATGGTGTATAGTGAAATAATTTTAATGACCGATAAGGTAAAACGAAAAATCTGGTATAGAAGATTTTATTTACTTTTTCAAATTTAAAATCGTTTCACCAAATACCATACATATACTTAAGGCTCTAGCTATAAGGTGGGGGACTTAATTGTGGCTCTCACTGTACCATTATAAAATTTAGCAAGAATGGTCGAAACCTTGCATTTCATACAAATAAAAACCATAGTTTAATGCAAAAGAATTTTTATTTATTTCATAAATTAGAAAAATTCAATTTACTAGCTCAGGGGTTCTTAAACTTGTGTAGTTCGCGGACCCCCTATTGAACTTTTTTTTCGAAGACTCCTTTCTAACTTCAAGCTTGATTTTTGATTCATATGTCTTTCAGAGTGAGAAAAAAATATTTAAAATTGTTTTTCATGGACAATTAAAAGTACTAAAAGAGCTTTTCTCAGGGTGAAAATTTGAATGAAAATATTTTTAAATATTCTTTTTCTTTTGAGATATTTTAAGATTTATAATAATTTATGTATTGATAAGTTTCAAGGGTCCCAGGAGATTTATCCCCCCCCCTGCCCACCTTGCTACCGGCCTGGTTCTGATCTCCTAATTATTGAAAATAAAAAAATTTTTAAATAACAATTGAATAAAAGCTTGCACGGACAAAAATTTGTTTCAATAGGTCCAGCTGAAAACCTATCAAAGAAATATAATTATACATGTACAAGAATAAACATACATACATACATTGTCTAAATCAATATTTTTGGAATATAATCAGCGAAAACATAGTAACTAAAAAAAAAAAAAAAAAAAACTATATGAATCTTGGTAAAGTTAATAAGATAACTAAGAAAAGAGATATTTTAATATTTGAAGACTTTAAAATTTGTTAAGAAATCAAACTCGCTAATAAAATTAATTACAATATACATAATTTTAATTTAATTTAATTTAAACGATTTAGGAAACAAAATTTACAAATTTTAAGAAATTTCATTAATAATAAAAAATTTATTCAAATAATATAGCCTATCATAAGTGGTTATTGTCCAAATCAAAATTGCACTTGCTATATGCATTTTTGAATAATAATTGGCGTGCAATTTTGGATTAATTGAAGATTTCCGATAAGCAGAAAGGCGGTGGAACAATGTAATTAGAAGAAGAGGAAGTCAATTATACTTCGTTGTCTGGTGGAACTGGGTGGGTGGGGGTGGGGGAGAGGCAGCCGTGCAAAGCACCAATTAGCAAGTTTTATATTCGTATATGCAAGAGACTTCCTGCTGAGTGAGGGGGTAAAATGCATCTGAACCATCGATCTAAAAGAATATAATTAATTAAATTATAAAATAGATAATAAAATTAGTACATTACTATTATATATCGAAAATTTAGTGTTTTATTTACGTAAAGAATATAGTAATAGATAAAATCCTCAATATCCTCAGTATTTTAAAATATCCGAAATTTGATCCAAATATAGAATACTAACTAACACTTGAGCAACCCTGATCTAAACTTTTATTTTGGTTCTATAATAATAAGAATAAAAAGAATATAAAATAAATTGAATAAGCAACATGAAGTAAAAATTTGGAATGCCATGTTATTTTTCCAGAATTACTATACTGTAGGACCCTCGGTGCTCGTTAACTTGTCAATTTCCTCTAACAACATGAACGAGTAAGTAACCTAAAAAATTCATTAGTCGTTTAAGGTTGTTCGGATAGTACATCGTAAGTATAATAGAATCTAAATTTTTTTAAATAAAATTAAAAATTGAATGCAAAATTCCTTATTATAATTTAGTCGTGACCTATCATAGTTTATAATTGGATAAGTTAATAATTTAATTCCAAAAATAATAAATGAATGACTTTGATTTGAGCAGTTTTCACGTAATATAGAACTGGCAACATTGCATTCATCAACTATCTATTTTAAATCTTAAACGCCTCAATTTTATTTTATTTAATATATTACAATGTTTAATGCAAATCAGTTTAAACACAATGGACGATTTGCGAGAAAAAGTATCTTAAAATTGAAAAAAATATGTAACTAACATCAAGTATTTTATGCGACGTTGCAGGTGGTCTGACTCTCGATGCTCCTATTTTTAAATATTGGGACTGTCATTTGGAGAATTTTTGACTTTCTTGTTAAAATATCTTAAAAGCGGTCGGCAGAAACTTTGATTTATTTTTAAATATCCTCGGAAGTGAATTAATAAAATGTAAGTTTTTTGTTTGTATCATTTGACAGATGTATATAATTCGATATGTGTGTTCGTGTATTCCCCATTGGTACATGTAAATTTCAATTTTAAAAATTAATTAACGATAACCTGTGTAGATCTGTCAAAATTTTATATACGTATTTGGAGTGATTAATAACATATAAAAAATTAGAATAAGGAAAGTTCTTAAGGTTTTTATTTTCTAACAACTAATTTAATTAGATAGCTGAAAGATTATCCAATAATAAAAGGTTTTGTAAGAATAAATATCGTAGCTGGATATTGTTTTGAGACCAGTTTATAGGAAGAAAATCAGCTCAGATAGATGGATTCAAGCGACATCACTAAATTTTGGTGGGCTCGCTGATGTAGTGGAATAGGATGAAGGGTGGCTCAGAAAGTTAGCATCTTTTGAAAAAGTTGAAGTTTTCCAAACTCAAAAGCTGGACAATATATCGTTTAAGACAGGGTCTGTGGGCTTCTTAAACCCCAAATGGGATTCCAGCTTAGCGAAATCATGGGATCACGAGATTTTAATGTAAAATATTTATATTGTTACCTCAATCAATAATTCTTCACAAAATATTTATAATCTTAGAAACTATGTAACACATGTTTATAATATGAATCTAAAATGTATGTATAGTTTCTTTCAGGTATATATGCTGGTGTAGGTCGGAATCTTTAGGGATTGTCGGAAGAATAAATCAAACCACCAATTCATAGCAGAATTAATTTAATTTATTGGTTAACGCTGCTATGAATTGGTGGTTTGAATTATTCTTACAACAATTCCTGAATATTCCGCGGTACACCAGCATAAATACCTGAATGAAAATACACAGACATTTTAGATTCATATAGCTATTTTCATCGAAGTGTTACAAAAAATTTATGTTGTTAACTGTAGAGAAAAAAGGTTTTAAAATATTTATTTAGGATTATCAGCTTGCAATCAAAGACATTAGATAGTTAGAAAAGTGCATGCTGGTACATGTTGCAATCATGAGAATTTCCATAAATATTAGATGGAAGGTGACAAAAACATAAATTTGCTCATTGTTAACAATCGGCTTCAAACACGTTATTGAATTTCGAATCATCATCTGTTCTTGTTGTTACCAACCTAACAAAGTTGTTTAGAACAACGCCAAGTTTAGCGGGGATTTTAAAATGAGGATTCGGACTTTTGCCCCGCGTGGACTTTTGCCCCACCTTACTCTCTATCTTTCTTTTATATTTATTTGGAGTAGCAAAAAAACTCAAAATCATAAATGGGGTCGTGAATTAAAAAAGTTTAAGATAAGGAGAAGGATAAGATGAGTTTGTGACTGTTTAGGTATATCGCCCCCTGGACTCAATCAAGACTTTTAGAAGACGGGCTACTTTTACCCTAGAGATCACCGGCCTAATCCTTTTGGAGTATAGTAAATAAACGAGATAAATCAATCAAAAATTAGAGTATCAATTATTACTTTCTCTTGCCTATATAAGTTTATATATATATATAGTGAAAGTATTGGATTAAAGTGAAATATTCGATTTCGAGATTTTGATGAAAATACATGTTTTGAAGTCTAAACAAGTGAGTCCCGCAAAATATTCTGAATTCAATTTAAAGCATAAAGGAAGGATTTGAGCTACGAAGTTGAAATTTTATATTTAATTTAGGCACCCCCTTGAGATGTAAAAATAATCTTTTGATCAAAATCGGCCAAAGAGTACTTTACTGATGAATTTTTTCAGTTTTTTTTTTTTTTTTTTTCTCAAAATTCGCTCTATATATTTTGATTAAAATTCAAAAATCAATTATTTTTTAGATGCTCTTTAAAATATATATTCTCATTTTGCCCCCAAATTGTTTGAAGCACATTTTACTCTTGTACTTTATAGGGAAGATAGGAGAAATGGTTTCAAAATACCAGGGTGTGCCTATGAAACCGCCTTTACTTTGAAAAATCCTGGCGGCCAGTTTTGGTACTATACAGTCTAGTTATTGAGTTTGTTTGTTTGGTTTATGTCTGTTCTAAGTTTCGAACTCAAAAAAATTCCAATTTCATACTCCCAACATTTTTTTCACCACGTCAAACATGTCAACCTTTGTTCCTCAACAAAGTGATTTGCGGACGGCGTTGATTTTTTGCTATCATTTGAAAAAACGGCCGGGAGCTCATCGAATGCTTGTAGAAGCTTTTGGCGACTATGCTCTTGGTGAAACACAGTGCAAAGAATGGTTCAAAAAATTCAAGAGGGGAGATTTTGACATTAAGAACGAAGCACGTGGCCGACCGCCCAAAAAGTTTGATGACACCGATTTGCAAGAATTGTTGAATGAAGATTCAACTCAAACACAACAACAATTGGCAGAACAGTTAAACGTGACTCGGGAAACTATTTCCAAGCGTCTGAAAGCTATGGGGAAGATCCAGAAGATCGGGAAATGGGTTCCACATGAACTGAACGAAAGGCAGCAAGAGAACCGAAAAACCACTTGTGAGATGCTGCTCGCCAGATACAAAAGAAAGTCATTTCTTCATCGAATTGTTACTGGAGATGAAAAATGGATCTTTTTGAAAATCCTAAGCGTCGAGCATCATGGGTATCTCCAGGTGAGCCATCAACATCGACTCCAAGACCAAATCGATATGGACGAAAGACAATGCTTTGTGTTTGGTGGGATCAGAAGGGAATTATCTATTACGAACTCCTGAAACCTGGCGAAACTGTCAATACGGAACGTTATCAACAGCAAATGGTGAAATTGAACCAGGCTATACGCCAAAGAAGACCAGAATATCAAAAAGGCAGCACAAAGTCATCTTGTTGCACGACAACGCTCCGTCACACGCTGCAAAACGAACCAAAGAAACCATTGAAACGTTTGGGTGGGAAATTCTCACACATGCGGCTTATTCCCCAGACTTGGCCCCAACGGACTATCACTTGTTTTCATCTTTGGGTCACGCTTTGAGGGAGCAGCAGTTCACAGATTACGAAAATGTTGCCAAATGGCTCGATGAATGGTTTGCCTCGAAAGAAGACGAGTTTTTTGGAGAGGGATTCATAAGCTCCCTGAAAGATGGGAGAATTGTATTGCTAACGAAGGAAATTACTTTGAATAAAATATCTTTTTTCACTTTTATAAAATATGTGTTTATGTGCGCACCTCTAAAGGTCGGTTTCATAGGCACACCCCTGGTATGTTTTTCTAGGTTTATAAATTTTATATCTTCATATATTGCCGGAATCTAAATAGATATTGACACAAAAAATCTGGTGTGAACAGTCATCTTGAATTCTAATATATATATTTTTAATTTTTTGTGAATGACAATTTTTTTCTGTCATTTTAGTGACTAGGTTTAAATAAAATACATAAAAATACCTTCTGAGATCTCTCCATCTTGATAAAATAACTAGTAAATATGATAACTATTACAAGACATTGTGTGCGTATTTTATTACTATGAGATGTATTTATGTGTTAGGCATCTTCGCTTGAAACTTATTTTGTAAGATTGTAAGAAAGCAGGCAGTTAGACATTTGAGAAGACAGAAGGCAGAAAGAAGGGTGTTGGAACGTCGCGTGGCGGTGCTGCGCCGGGAGTAACGAACTCGAGCTCGACGAGCGCAGCGCGCGTGCAAGAATGCAACGCGCAGCACACGGTATGCGCCTTCCCAGACTCCCAACTCCGCACTTGTGCTCCTTGAAACTACTACTAGCACTAGTACTACTGATAACTACTACCTTTGCTACTAATTTTTTTTTTTTTTTTTTTAACCAAAAAACGTCCCGCATTAATTACATGCCTAGCTTCACTTTTGCATTGCATTTACTCTATATAAGTAATTAAATGATCAATTTAAATAATAGCGAAACTACACCGGAAATTATATTATTAATTTTTATCATCCATATCCGTAAAGTTGTTAATTATTTCTAAAAATTGCACTGCCTTATAATTCTTTTTTTAAACCCCTTCCACTTTTCGAATATCCGCTAGACAATGAAAAAGGAATTAATTAAAAATTCAATAGTGTTCTTTGAAATAAAGTTATTTATTCATTATCCTGTTGGTATAATTGTTAATTATCACTTGTTTTAGAAATAATAAAGTAGTAATTTATTTAATAAAATTATTATTTACTTTAAGCAAGTCGATTAAAAGTTTTTTTTTTTTTTTTAAGAAATAACCTGTTCCCGTATTTTAGAAGGGAGAAATCTACAGCTCGAGAACTATTTTTCATGGACAGAGAACTGTTAAAAATTTAAATAATTCATACTGCTCCTTGCCTGGAGGATAAGTAAAAATGGTAAATGTCCAATACCATTTCAATATCCAAAAAAAAAAAAAAATATTTAAGATTTTAAAATTTTCATAAAATTAATTTTTACTTTGTCTTTGTCCCTATATATGAAATATATAGAGAGAAAGTATTGCGATAATGTCAAAAATTCGATGTCGAGATTGTGATGGATATAGATACACGTTTTGAGGTCCCCTGAGTCCAAAAAAAGTTGGTCCCGTAAATAGGTCTGTGTCTGTGGCTGGGAAGTTGAAATTTTATATTTGAGTTAGGCACTCCACCAAGGGGTGAAAATAAGTTTCTGTACAAAATCAGCCAAAAAGTACTAGTACTTTACTTTTTCAGTTTTTTTTTTTTATTTTCTCAAAATTCGCTCTAATAATTTTGATTAAAATTCAAAAATCAACTATTTTTTTTTGATGCTCTTTAAAAAGTATATAAGTGAAAATTTTCGTGAAAATTGTTTGAAGTACACTTTACTGATGTGGAAGCATTAGTAGCTCAGCGCCAACTATGAATCACGTGGTCAAGTTTGGAACTTAAGTGCTAAGGGCAACTAAATATATCTCGACACAAAGGTACGACTAGTCACACCAGGTTTTTTATCTAGAAATTAAATTTATGTTTGATATAGATCCTTTTCGAATCTGTTTTTATTTTTTCTTTATGAACCATATCTATTGTGAATTGATATAAGGAAATGAATTAATTTGGATGGATTAATCATGAAATGGAGCCTCTTGGAATTTAACAAGACAGTCTGTGAAAGGCTGTGAGAGTGAGAAAGAGAGCTGGCAACGCGGCGTCGGTCTCTCGTCTGGCAACCCGCAAGAGAGAGAAGAATCAACGGTCCAGAAACAAGAGATAAAGGGATTTTTCTTATCCCTGACGAAGGAATTAATAAATTCGCAAAGTATAATTTGGAGATGAAAAGCAAATTCTAATAAAAACTATCAAACTTGTAAAATATAGATCCAAAAATTTTGTAGGCGTACTTAATAAATTTACGTATAAATAGTTTTGAAAAGTTAAGCTAAAAAATCTTTCATTATAAAGGAGAGTTTTTGTAAAAAGTAGATGACAGGCTTGAAAAGGTATTTAAGGGGTATGGGAGGGAATTATAAATATTTGTAAAATGTCGGCCTTCAAGATTCGATACTGGAATATAGGCAACCAAAATGACACACATGTATTTCCCATTAATGCCTCTAAGAGCCTGTTCAATTGTTAAATCTTCCTGAGCTTAGTCCACTCTAGGGGAGCTCTGGAGCTTTTAAACACATAATCCATTAGTGAGTTGGTTATTTTGGTTGCCTATCTGCCAGTAAGCATAAACAAATTTATGGGAGGATGTCGTCCATGTTTTATTTTATCAAAAGAATCAACAAATTCAAGAGGTTTTAAAATATAAAGCTTAAACGAACATTTTTTTTTTTTTTTTTTTATTGTAAATTTATTGTAGAATTAAAATAAGAGGTTATAATATGAATACTGAAAAGGGTTAAAATCAAACCTTCGCAATCTTCAAGAATTATTATTATTATTATGAACGATACTTCTTAAATTTTAAAGAGCCGATCTAACTAGAAAGAGAGAGAGCGAGAAAGTTGGACTTAAATTGAAACTTTCACGGCTATCATAATTAAATAAAATAACTTAATATTTTCTGTTTATAGATAATTTATTCTATTTATTTATGATGTTTTAATACTTTTCGTCTTGGGTGGCCACCATAACCCAAGAGTTGGAGTGCGCCAAACAGTGAAATTATTTTTTGGAAGGGTTCTGTTAAATAGATCAGGAGTGTAAAAATCATTTGTATTAAGGGAACAAGTTTCATAGAAGTGTATTTCAAGGAAGCAAAAATTTACTAATTATTACACTACTCGGCATGAAAAGAAGCCTTTAGATAAATTAGTAAAATAACCTCCTGAATCCAAATATGACCTCCGGTTTACCCTGCCAAGTACCGTTTCGGGGGAGAGCCCCATACTTATTTCTAACCGTTTTCGTTAATTTTAGGGCCATGAATTAAATTTGGGGGGATGAAAAAGAATATTTTGGGAGAGGTGAAAAGTGCAAAAACACGAACATTTGGTTCCAAGGGAGGGATGTGGGGGAGGATTTTGTCCCTTTTATTGCAAAAAAATAATTAAAAATTGTTTCTGTTATTTTCGCAATTTTTTCACTGATCTACATATTCCAGCTAACAGACAGACCTGAGGGAAGTCTGTACATATTCAAGCTAACAGACCTCCCTCAGGTCTATTGAGCATATTCCAGCATATCTATGTAGCATATCCCAGCTAACAGACCTGAAGGTCTGTACATATTCAAGCTAACAGACCTCCCTCAGGTCTATTCAGCATATTCCAGCATATATATTTAGAATATGTAGGAAAGCAGTGAAAAAACTGCGAAAAAAAGAAAAATCAATCATTTTTAATGATTATTTTGAAATTTAAGTTCAAATTCCTCCCCCACATCCCCTCCCCCTCCTTGGATCCAAATGTTCGTGTTTTTAAACTTTTCACCTCTCTAGGCCTTCAGAAGAAATAATATTAAGGCTAAAATATTCCTTTTCATCCCTCGAAATTTAATTCATGCTCCTAAGAAAGCTTATTTACACGCCTCAGGTAGTGCCTAATTTAAATATAAAATTTCAACTTTGTATAGCAATTTCTTCATGCTTAAAATTGAACTCAGACAGATGGACCATGTTGCAAAAACCTCTTTTTTGGATTCAGGGGCCCTCAAAACGTGTATATCCATCAAAATCTCGACATCGTATTTTTGACATGAATCCAATACTTTCTCTCTCTTTATATATATATATATATATATATTACATATATACATAGGTAAGAGAAAGTAAAAAAGTTCAAACGAAAAATAACCAGACAATATCGATGAATAAAAATCAAAACATATCTCGAAGGGTTATTAATGAATGAGACTTTTAAATTTTAAAGAGCTAGATCCGGCTAGAGAGTGAGAGAGAGGGTTTGGTATTTAAATAGCAGAAGGAGCAACAAGAGGAGTAGATGCAACTTTAAAAGCAAAGCTTTGACGGTGGATGTCGGGGCAGCAGCACACATCAAGCAAAGCATGCAAGCAAACCAAGGGGTGCGGGAGTGACGTGCCTCCGTGGCCTAATTGGCAGGTGTCGGCTGGACTCCCACGTCGGGCCTCCACCGCCCAGACAGCTCCACCGCAGACGGAATGGCATTCTCCGCCGCCGGCTCCTCTCTCTCTCTCTCTTTTCTATAGCTCTCTCTCTCTCTCTCTCTCTCTCTCTCTCTCCTCTCCTCATTAGCACATAGACTCGCTATCTAATTCATCTCTTCTTTACTTCTTCAATTTTCATAGCAGATTCATTAATAAATACTCTATCCCATCTATCCCACCATATATCTTAAAAAAAAAAAATTGTTGATCTCAATTGAGATAATATATTAAAATAGGTGATGCTAATTTTTAGAAAATATTTATAGAAATTTAAAAATATTTTTTTTTAAGTCATCCTAAATATATTATTATAAATAAAGATACAAAAATGCTACTGTAAATTTTTTTGTTTTGGAATTATAGAGCCCCCTCGGGCTTGGCGTATTTGGTAGCGCGTCTGCCTTGTATACCAAGGGTCGAGGGTTCGGATCCCAGGCAGTCCAATGATTTTACAAAAATAAGAATGTCTGGACCCCCAATAGATATATTGAATATTTCAAATAACAAGTATCGTTTAAAGTCTTAAATGGCCTAAGTTGCCGAAAAGACTGTGTGTATGCGTGTGTGAATGGGAAAAAAGTTTCCATGGCAACCATTTCTCTTATCTTTCCTATGAAGTACAAGAGTAAAGTGGTCTTCAGAAGATTTCAATGACAAAATGAGAAAATTCATTTTAAAGAGCATCTAAAAAATAATTGATTTTTGAATTTTAATCAAAATCGTTGGAGCAAATTTTGAGAATGCCAGGGGAGTGTAGGTCCGAACACCAATAATGACCAGTGGTCACCTGCAGCCAGGAAAAAAATAAAAACAAAAGAAGCATAAAAGGGGAACTCAACTGCGGTAACTGAGAAGATGCCTGTTGAGATTAGACTTGAAAGTCTGAAGATTGTAGGTTTTGGGGAAGATAGACGCAGGGAGCTTGTTCCAATCACGGGAGGTCATGGGGAAAAAGGAAGATTGGAATTGACTAGTTCTGTTAGTCGTGATCTGAACAGCATAGTGATGCTGGGACGATGCCTTTCTAGTGTTCCGTGTATATGTTGCATTGGGTGGGATAAATGATTTTAATTCGGCCAAGCATTGACCGTGATAGTACTGTACTTATAGGAGAGAGAGTTTTTGGACTCAGGGGACCTCAAAACGTGTATATCCATCAAAATCTCGACATCGATCTTTTGACATGAATCCAATACTTTCTCTCTATGTATATTCATATATGTGTAAAAGAAAGTAAAAATAAATTTATGCAAATAGAGAGTTTCCTTATCTCAGTTCTTTTCATTCTCAAGTATCTAGATTCAACAATAAAATTGGAAGCCCTTAGCCAAAAGAATAGGCTCTAAGATATGAACACTCAAGTTTGGGACGTTAATTAAGGTTTTATGTAAATAATGCCGAAAACCGAAAAGACTCAAACTTGAGAGTTTTAATATCTTCTGTTTGCTGCTACTTTTATCACTGTCCAGCTTCGTATAATTCGCATTTGATTCTCCCTCAAAATAAATTAACTGCTGATAAAAAAGAATTTTTGTGATTAATTCCTGTAGTCTTAATAATTTTTAAAATACACTCGTGATGATAGTGATAGCTTTTGGTAATAATTTAATAATTTTAGAAATTAAGAAAAATACTGTTAGTTTCAAGCCTTGTTTTAAATTAGTTTAAAAAAAAAAAAGCTCATCCATTTGGCATGATAAACACAAGTGTTGACATCATCAACGACCTGATGATTTTTTTTTTTAAACAATTAACAAGCTATATAAAAGAAAATTAAAATCGAGTGTTGATTAATTGAAGGAAAATTCTGGTGTAATTAGGGGAGAGCACACAACTTTCTCTTACCCTTCAGTAAGAGAAAGTTGTACAGCTTGCTTGCACATCAGATTTTTTGTGTCGAGTTATATTTAGTGCCCTATAGGACCTTAGTTAACTTGACCACTTGCATTTCATAAGAAAAAAAGTAAAAAAGTCAATTGATTTAAGGCCTCAGTGTATTTTTAATATTGATTGATTGAAATAAACTACTCATATTTGGATAATTTTATTCATAATAGAGAATCCTAAATAAATTTCATAAGAATTGGAAAAAAAATTTTCAAATGTTTCAAAGGGAAGGGGACCCCCTTTTGAATCTAAATTAACATGCAAATTAAATCCCCATAGGGATTTATCACCGGAGGAAGAACATCAAAACAAACAAAAAAATTACTGATATATTTTTTAAAGAGCATCAAAAAATAGTTGATATATGAATTTTAATCAAAATCATTAAAGCTAATTTTGTGAAAATCGAAAAAAACTGAAAAAGTATATCAGTAAAGTACTAGTACTTTTTGACCGTTTTTGTTTAAAAGCCTATTTTTACGACTTCGGGAATTGTCTAACTTAAATAGAAAATTTCAATGGTATAAGGGTATTTTATGGCTGGTGGAATTTATATTAGGAATGAAAGTTGGAAGAAAATGCAGCCAAAATTTTTTCTTTAAAAATATATATTTCAACAGCTAAAGAAAAAATTTTGGCTCCATTTTCTTTCAACTTTCATTCCTAATATAAAACTTCGTAGCTCATTTCCTTCAAGCTTAAAAATGTCCACAAACATATACAGACCAATTTGGGGGATGCACGTTTTTGGACTCGGGGAACCTCAAAACATGTATATCCATCAAAATCTAGACATAATCGCAATACTTTCTCTCTATATATATTTCATATATAGGGCAAGAGAAAGTAAAAATGGTAAAAAGGGAATCCCCAAATGCAGGGGTTGAAGTGGCTTATTACTAGTTAGTTATTTTATTTTATTTTTTTTAATTGGACGATTTCTGCTCTGGGGAATTTGCCGGTGGGGGTAAAAGAGATCACGTTTTCGCCAGTCAAGGGAGATAGAGAAAAAGAGAAAGAGGAGGTCATTGACTTCTGCAGAGAGGGAGAGAGAAGGAGTCTGCTCTTCTGGTCGGCGCCTTTCCTGGGCCCCACAACATATGGGCTCTGCTTGCCTCGTCTCTCTCTCTCTCTCTCTCGTCTTGACCAACTTTTTCACATTTTAAACCAATCAGAGGACGCATTCCTGGCATGTATAACCTCCCGGACGAAAATATTAACACCAGCTTTTTTTTTTTTTTTTTAATTAACAACAAACCTGAGGCTTAATAATCTCGAGTCATTAACCAACCGCAAAATATTTGGATACATACATTCAGGGATGCTCATTCAGCTGATAGAAAAAATGCTTTTGAATATACCCTGGAGGCATGATTTTTTTAAAATAAATTAGCGAGTGTTGAGAGAACCCATCCTCCAATAGGACATCCTCTTAGCCATATATTAGAAATAAATAATTGATTAGAAATAACCGAGAGGGGGGGGGGGATATGTTTTTATGGAAATGAAACGATCTCCTAGTCAATGAATAAAGATATTTTTCCCTTTATTTACTTGAACTTACTTCAAGATTTTATCAAAGATATAAAATAAATTCTCTTAAGGCAGATTGACTGGACTCACATCCCACCTTCGAAAGAAAAATTCCTGACACCATTTTTTGATTGCTTCGATTAATTAATAAATAAAATACTTCAACTCTCGAACTTGAAATTCAACGTGTTTAAAAAAACTCAAGGTCATCATCATTGGAGAAATTTAGAATACGAAATTAAATTTTTAAACTTGCTTCATTAGTATTATAGACATTAAAAAAAAAATAAATTCAAAGATATATAAATTAGTAGATATATTAGTACTAATATTTTTTTCTCTGGAGTTATTTCTATATGGCTGTTTATCTACCTTTGAATTCACTTAGATTTTATTGGTTCAAATGTATTAACATAAGAATGAAGAAATACAAAATATTAGGAAAATTTTTAATTATAGACCACATGTTTGTATTAAGGTATGTCTTTGTGGCTGGAAGTATTTCTAAGGCGGAGTCAAAACCATAAAAGCCGAAACGTTAGCCTGGAACGGCATAATAAAAGAAATAATTTTGAATTATATGTATATCATGTGTTGGTCCATGAAGTAATTATGAAAAACATATAACCAAGTATTTATTAATTTAAATAAGCGAAAAATGTAGGTACCGCCGGGAGTCACACCACGGATCTGTCGATTTACGCTCAATAATTTTGGTTGCATATGTCTTGCAATGTTTGTATTATTTTTAAAAATATAAATACTGTCCAGTACAGTATATTTTTAATAAATAATTAATACAAATTTGTTTATTAAAGCTTTTGTGGTTTGAATTATTATTATTAGGAAAATTGTTAATTACAGACCACATTTTTGTATTAATTATTTTTAAAAAATATAAATACTCTACAGTTCAGTATATTTTAAATAAATAATTAATACAAAAATGTGGTCTGTAATTAAAAATTTTTCTAATAATAATAATTCAAACCACAAAAGCTTTAATAAACAAATACTTCTAATCAAATTGGAGGTTTAAAAAAAAACATTACTTTTTCTATATATATTTCAATATAGGTAAGAGAAAGTAAAAATAGTTTGAAGTCAAGAACGAGACGTTGTCACGTTAAAAAGCCACGGGCTGTCTAGAAGACAGCCAACACCAATTTTTTTTGGCCGATTTTGTTCAAAAGCTTTATGTTACGACCCAGTAGGGTGTCTAACTTTAATATAAAATTTTAACCTCCTAGCTCTTTTCGTTCTTGAGATATTTTGTTCACAGACAGACCACACAGACAGGACATGTTACGAAAACCACTTTTTTGGATTCAGGGGACCTCAAAAAGTGTATATCGATCAAAATCTCGAAATCGAATTACTTACATGTAACCAATACTTTCTCTATATTAATCTAATTTTACATATAGGGCCTACTGTATATTATTGAATAATATGTGCCCGTCCACATGAAAAGATACCATCGGGGTCAAAATTGAGTTTTTGTGCTTTCTGTATAGAACACACCCTGCTGTACAAGCCGGTATTTTTATAATTATATATTAACATATATAAGTTAAGTAAAAATACATCAGTAAAATACTAGTACTCTTTGCAGAATTTTATTCAAAAGCTTATTTTTGCGTGACAGTGGAATACCTATCTTAAATAAAAAATTTTCAATTCGTTTTTCTAATTTTTTTACTACACACAGGCCAAAGAGCAAATTTTTTAGACTCAGGGTCCTCAAAACATGTATTTCTAACAGAATCTCGACATCAAAATTTTGACGTGATCGCAAAATTTTCTTTAAAGGTATTAATCGGTAAGAAAAAGAAAAAATAGCAAAAGTTTGTAATCCTAGAAAAAATATAAAATTTTAAATACAAATGAAAAACTTAGTCGTTTTTATCTATTCGAACAATAGGCAATTAATTCATTAAATCGAGATATAATTGTTTGTTATTCTCTAAAGGTTTCATCTCTTGTTTGTAAATAACTATCGTCTGTTTTACTTGTGATAAGAGGATCAAAAGAGAAAATTCGACAATGAGAAAAAAAGATAATAAACTGCATTATTCCCATTTTTTTCCTCCTCTTTAAATTATTTCAATAAATTCTTACAACGATTGCACAGGTCTGATATTTATAAACATTCTCACGGGACTTGGTATATCAATTTTTCACACGAAAGAGAAGACAGAAGAGAGGGGTGGGGGGAGGGTCACCATCAAAGGTCAACGACAAAAACAGTGCATGTATTTTGAGAAATAAATAGCTGAATATCGGATAAAGACAAAATAAGAGGTCATTTATAAATACATATTTTATAGGCAATAAAAAAATCGGTCATATTACATAGCCTACTAGTATGGAAATTAGGAAGTACTTTGGTGAAATGAAGCGAAACCTTTATGTCTTCTCCTAAGTACTGGGCTTTTTAGTTGTTCATTTTAGATTGTACAATTAATTCTGTAGAGCAGGGGTTCTTAAACTGTGGTCTGCGGAGCCCCAGGGATCCGCGAAATTTTTTTTTAATCTTACAACCTTTATTTTTTAAATAACTATTAAACAATGGTGGATAAGTAAATTCTTGTATTTTAGTATATAGCATTGAAGTGCTTTGTACTGAAGTGCATAACAGACTATTTTTACTCCTAGTGTTTTTTTTTTTTTTACCAAAAATTCAAATATCCATATGCATTATAAGTACAGTGAGCGCCACAATTAAGTTCCCACCTGATAGGTTTAGCCTTAAGAATATGGTTAAATATATGGCTTAATGTGAAATAATTTTAATGACAAAAAAATAAAACGTAAAATTTGGTACAGATGATTTTATTTTACCTTTTCAAATTTAAAATTATTTCACCATTTACCATATACTATACCATAAACTTATGCTCTATCTATCAGGTGGGGACTTAATTATGGCGCTCACTGTACATATACACAAGAAATTCATACTGATTCAAAAATCTAGCTTCAAGGGTGGCATAAAATGATTAGAAAGGGGTCCGCGAGAAAAAAATGTTCAATAGGGGGTCCGCGAACTACACAAGTTTAAGAACCCCTGATCTAGAGTTAAAGAGTCAGTCATTTGGACTCCCTACCCTACAGTAAAAAAATAAGTATTTATGCCCTCTTAATAGAGTACTTGTACTGTTCTACTGTCTGTGAGTTAATGGAAGAATAACGAGGGTAAAACTTTTCTTTGGATAAATGACAATAAAAAAAAGAATTTTTCTTTTTTAGATTGTTTTTACAAAGGTAGAATATCTTGATTTCCAATATTATTTTTAAAAGTGCAGTTGCCCCAGGATAAAGAAAAAAATAATAGTGATGAAGAAGAAATAGAAGAGAAGCTAGCAAGCAGACGGATCCACTCCACCGGAAGTGCATATATAACGGACGCCCATTGTCCTTGAGCCGTTGAATGAACCTTGTGAATGGCTGCCATAAGTCTACCAACTGTACGAAAGAAGAGAGGCATCCAAGCATCCCAAGCAAGCAACGAGGCATCCATGGCTGATGGGAACGCCTGCAGTTGATGAGAAGGCCACCAGCCAAGACATTAAACACCTCCAAAGGGCCTCAAGAGACTCGACTCGATTCCATCACCACTATTCACTCACCATCCTTGGTGGTTGCTGGTGGAATTTACATTCCCAAGAAAATGGTTGGTTCTCATTTAGTAAGCTAAACTGCTTTTCATTTCCAAACCTAATTTCGAATATACAATAAATCAAATACAGGTCTATTCTCTAAAAACAGGCGTTAAAATTTAACATCATAGATTGGGTGTTAAATAGTAAAGTAATAAATAACACCAGCGTTAAAAAATGCTATTCTCTAAACAGTTTTAACAGCGGTGTTAATATTTTACTTTTTAGCACCAGATGTTAATGATACATATGAAGATAGCTATGTTTTCTGCTTGTAATCCTCGATATGCTCATTACTAGGGCTCGGATTTATAGGCACTGAAAATCTTTAAAATAGGCAGGCAACTAAGCACTAAAAATTATTAAAATAGGCACTTAAAAAGGCATTTATTGTAAAAATAGGCATTTAAAAAGGCACTTAAAAGGCATTATTTAAGAAATAATATAAAAAAATTTAAAAAATTGATGTCTTATTTTTGGTAATCTGGTGTGACTGGTCGCACAGCACACAATTTTTTCTTAATTTCGGTAATTTAAAGGCGCATTCTGTACTTGTTTGCCAGAATATAAATACAAATCTAATTTTGAAGTACTAATTTTTAAAATTTTACATTAAAAATAATTTTTTTTTTTTTCAAAATGTATTTTTTTTTAAATCTCGGGGGGGGGGGGGTATTTACCCCCTTTACCCCCTCCCCTTGAAATATTTTCTTGATAATTCAAAAAAATTTTAAATTTAGGCTATGTATAGCTCGTAAAAAATTGAAATTGGCTATTTGAACTTAAAATAGGCACTAAAAAAGGCATTTATAGATGAAATAGGCACTAAAACCCAGAATCGGCCAAAATAGGCATTATAGGCACTAACAAATGCCTGTTATTTTATTCAGAATTTCATGAAACGTATATATATCATATTGGCCTAAATTTTAAGCCATAAATTAAAAAAAGGCAAATAGGGCGAAATCCGAGCCCTACTCATTACTAAGAAAAATATTTATATTTTGTTAACATAGCTTCTATCTTTCCTATGAAGTACAAGAGTAATGGTGGGTGCTTCAAACAATTGTGAGAGCAAAATGAGAATATAAATTTTAAAGAGAGTCTAAAAAATAATTGATTTTAATTAAATATTTCCATTAAAAAAAACTTTCTACCCACTATAATGATAATCCCATCATTTCATCGCACAAATTGGTTACCAATAAATTTCCTTTCCTTTGAAATAGATGTAAGGTTCTTGCTTCATGATTTAAGGGCCAATGTTAATTAAATTGATACTGGCGACCGTTGGCACTAGTTGAAACATATTTAAATAGGTAATATAAATTATACACAAGGTTATTTGTTTCAATTCATTTTATTAACTTTATACGTATTTCGACACCATGTGTGTCATCTTCAGAAGTTTTCAAAATCAAATTTGTAAACTTCTGAAGATGACA
The DNA here is from genome assembly GCA_023213315.1 of Euborellia annulipes. NCBI lineage: Eukaryota > Metazoa > Arthropoda > Insecta > Dermaptera > Anisolabididae > Euborellia > Euborellia annulipes. The sequence goes on from JAKCPI010001260.1 coordinate 107,669, forward strand.
CACATGGTGTCGAAATACGTATAAAGTTAATAAAATGAATTGAAACAAATAACCTTGTGTATAATTTATATTACCTACCCAACCAATGTTAATTATTAAATTTTCTAAAATATGGTTGTTAAAACGAATATGTAGACCCAATATTAACCGAGGTACGGCCGATCAAAGTTAGACCAAGTTTCTCGAATGTAAAACAAAGAGAAAATTCGTTAGGCCGTTTCTCGGTTAAAATTAAGTTTACAAATTCGATTTATCAACCATATTTTAGCAAATTTAATACTCTACAATTTTGTATTGGACTATGGTGCACAAAATGTGTTTAGTTTGCGAGATATAAGCGAAAAACTGAAAAAAGTATACAAATTTTGAGGATCTTTTATTTTGCCCAACCCCTGTACGAATTAAACAAAAGCAAACTTTAAAAGCTAAAAATGGAAATTTAAGTGTTTTTCGGTGTCTAGAATCAGAATTCCAGCATTAGGAGAAACAAAAAAAAAAAAAATTGTTGTTGACCTGTGTAATTGACGACAAATCACATGAAATTTAAATAGATATCTCTCAGATATTGAAAAAGAAAATAAAATTTTAATTTATTAATAGATACATTGGTAAATATCTGAGGGAGAGGATTAGCCAAGAAGATAAACCAGTTAAGCTTAAAATCCTGAAGACAACTCGAGTCAAAATCTAGCAAAAAGATTATCCTATTCTATTTGATATGCCCCCTCGTGAGGAAGGAAAAGGGAACCATCTCAGTATTTTTACCTTAAAAGTTACCCCTTAGAATCACAACCTGTCAGATCTGACACTAATGACTAAGGAGTGAGAAGAGAAATAAAGAATCTACAAGTTACTGGCCCTCATTCTATTCTATTTTGGAGAGGATTAGCAAATTAAATTAGCGATATCATATATAAATTATCAAATTTATATCCTTGCGAGTTTTATACGGGCCTGTATACGGTATAAAGGAAGAACCAATCAAGGAAGAAAAGAAAATTCATCTCATTAATGACCTTTATAGATACCGTAAGTTAATCATCAGAATAATAATTACAAAACATATCTTATTTGTATTCAATAAAGAACAACAATAATTACAAACCAAGATCTCTTTATAATGAAATGTAATGACATTGAAAATTTATAATTATTGTTTTCCTTTAAAGAATATAAATTTTTTTGGGCGTCGAAAATTTTTTGCTATAAATTGCCATTAACTATTATCCGACCATATTTATTTAAATTAATGGATAATATATTAAATTTTGGCGTTTAGGTCAAGAATCAATGATCGCAAAAAAGAGATTTGTACGAAACTCTAATAGTCAGAAAAATGTAATTTTTTTTATTTTGAAAGAATTATCCTCGAATTATGGAGATTCAAGGCCTGCAAGAAATATTTTTGGAGTTTCTCAATAATCATCTGACATCTGAGCAGCTCTTTTAGGGATGTCCAATTAAAAGTTCCCTTAAAGTTCATAGAAAGATTACATGATTATTATGAATATTTAATTAAAATTTTAATCCCTAGAAAAATTAATGAATTCATAAATAAAAAGGTTTAATCAATTTTTTCCATTTATGGATTATAGTCTAATAATCGTTAGGTAATTTTACTTTCTCTTACCTATATGTATATGTTAATATACATATATATAGAAAGTACGGTATTGGTTTCATGTCAAAAATTCGATGTCGAGATTTTGATGAATATACACGTTTTTAGGTCCCCTGAGTCCGAAAAAGTGGTTTTCACGACATGGTCAGTCTGTCTGTCGGTGTGTGGGTGTGTGTTCAATTTTAAGCATGAAGGAATTGAGCTAGGAGGTTGAAATTTTATATTTAAGTTAAGCACCCCCCTAGAGCGTGAAAATAAACTTTTAATCAAGATCGGCCAAAGAGTACTAGTACTTTACTGATGTACCTTTTCAGTTTTTTTAGATTTTCTCAAACAAAATTCGCTCCAACGGTTTTGATTAAAATTAAAAAATCAACTATTTATTACATTCTCTTTAAAATGTATATTCTCATTTTGCCATTGAAATCTTCTGAAGATCCACTTTACTCTTGTACTTCATAGGAAGGATAGGAGAAATGAATGCCATGGTAACAAAATATAAATATTTTCCATACTAATAAATCTTACATCTTGAATTCTAATATATCGGCGGAAACTAAATATATGTCGACACGAAAAATCTGGTGTGACAAGCACCATATATATAGCACCATTACCCTTCGGTAATCGAAAGTTGTGTGCTGTGTGACAGTCTCACCAGATTTTTTAAAAATATTTTTATCTATTTGAAGATAAACAATGTAATTCATATCTTTAACTTTGCTCTATTGCGTAATGAGAATAATTTTAATAGAATGTTGTTGTGTTGTTGTTGTTTATTCTTAATGGTTATGGCTGTAGGCGAGGAAATTCCAACCAATTGAAGCAAGGCCAACCAAGGTTGATTCATGGATAGGTGACATTATAAGAGACTTTGCAATAGTACAATTGGACTGAATTTTGGAAAGTAAAATAGTATCAGAGAAGAAAATAGATTCTGATAAAATTTATTTAACCAGATATGGTAAAATAATCATAGAAGATTGGAGATTTTTTTTTGAAACCATAGTGATATTTCAAACCAAAAATGATAAATGCTCTAATATACAACTTCACATACGTTTTACAATAAGATAGCTTTAATTCATTTCGAAGTATAATTTTGGATACCAAATGGCTGCTTAAATGGACCGTTTATTTTGAAAGTGGTGTAAGTCCATTTTTTTTTTTTTTTTTAATGAGATATCACATAATTTATGCTTAAATTAATGTAAATTTTCTAGGTATAACTAGTTAGTGGTAAATTTCTTAAAAAATTTCCATGTTTTGTACAATAGAAAATTGGTCGGTAAATAGATTTTTTAATAAACAAATATTTTAACCTTTCATTTTCTCGAAACGATAGAAAATGGACTTAGACCACTTTCAAAATAAAAGGAATGTGAGTGTGAATGAGAAAAAAGTGTGAGTGTTAAAAAAAAATTCAAATGTACCGTACTGTCGGGAACTAAATATATGTCGACACAAAAAATCTAGTGTGACAAGCACAGAACACAACTTTCGAATACCGAAGGTAAGAGAAGGTTGTGTGCTGTGGGACAGTTACACCAGATTTTTTAATAACAGAATAATTTCAATTCTATATTGGTAAAAAAGAAATTTGGAATGTTAGCAGACAATAAGAATGTAATTAGATTTTTTTTAGCTTAGCACTTTTTATTCATTTAAAAACTATGCTCCAGAAAATCAGCAATTTCCGGGAGTCTGGGTTTTAATAGAAGATGAGATCCTGATAAAAGGATTTAAGTTTAAAATGTTACTTTGAACTTAAGTTAAGCAAGTTGTTTATATCGGATTTTGTCAGGGAATGTGATGTTTCTCATATAAGAGAATACTTCAATTTTTCAAGTAAGTTATATTGGTTGCACTGAAGAAACTGTGTTCCGGAATTTTGACAATTTCCTGGAGTCTGGGATCTAAACCAAGATGGGAATGTGATAAAGAGAACTGGGTGGGTTGAAAAAACGTCACTTTAAAGTAGGTCAACAAGATTGTGTGGGGGAGGGCAAAAGCGAAAAAAAGTAAGGCGATCTCTTGGAGGCTCTCGCAGGAAACGCCAGCAGCAGCTGATGTGATAAAAACCGCGGCGGCGGCGAAGTCACGTGACATGCTTAGCTATCTCCCGGACGGTGTTGCCAGATCGCGTCACTTGTTAAATCATATCCCGAAATATAGAAGAGGAAGAAGAAGCGAGAGACTTGGGGTGGGCCAGCACCCATCTATCCTCGGCCTGGCCTTTAAATTAGAAACGGAAATGATGTCATACGACCCAGAAAACCAAATGAAATAATAATAATAACAATTGGAATTCCGAGAGAGTGAGTGAGAGAGAGGTTGACTGTTTTTCCCATCCCATCCCAAACAGTAAACCAAGCTGGCAGGCAAGGTGAGGTCACATTGTGAGGAATGCCCGGCGCCCGGGGGCTTCGCCCCACGCCCGCGCCCCCTCAGAGCTGCTCCGCGAGATTCCATTGGAGCCGGCCACCCGGCTTCATTCATGGAGACCTCCCGGCCACCGCCGCCGCATCACAAAGTCGCCACCACATTGCGCCATCTGGTTGCTCTGGTTGGATTTCGTGATTGTTGCACACTCTATCGTCCAATGCTTCAACTACTAAGATTCCAATCTAGTCACTTTATAAATTTATTTTGAACCATAGGTTTTTTTACTTTTACTTGAATGTGCAGGTTAGAAGACTAAATCATAAAGTTTAATCATTTTAAAAAATCTGGTGTGATGGTCGCACCAGATTTTTTTGTGTCGACACATATTTAGTTTCGCCAATAATTCACACTTTTTTTCTTAACATTCACACTTTTTCACATGCACCCACACATTCATACAGTCTTTTCGGCAACTTAGGCCATTTAAGACTTCGACGATAACCGTTATGAATATATATTATTTGGGGTCCAGGCATTCTTATTTAAGCCATTTGGTATTCAAATGGCTTAAATAAAATCATCGGACTGCCTGGGGTCCGAACCCGCGACGTTCGGTATACGAAGTTAGCACTCTAACCCCTACACCAAGCCCCGAGGGCAAAATTCAAGATATAAAATTTATAAACATGGAAAAATATTTATATTTTGTTACCATGGCAACCATTTATCTTATCATTCCTATGAAATACAAGAGTAAAGTGGTCTTCAAACAATTTTGAGAGCAAAATGAGAATACATTTTTAAAGAGCAACTAAAAAATAATTGATTTTTGAATTTTAATCAAAATCTTTAGAGCGAATTTTGAGGAAATCGAAAAAAAAAGTACATCAGTAAAGTACTAGTACTCTGGTTGATTTTGATTAAAAGCCCCTCTCAGGGGGATGCCTAGCTTAAATATAAAATTTCAACTTCATAGCTCTTCTCAATGTTATAATTTTGTTCACAGACACACACACACAAATTGACAGACAGGCAGACCATGTCGCGAAAACCACTTATTTTGATTCAGAGGACCTCAAAACGTGTATATCTATCAAAATCTCGTCATCGAATTTTTGACATGAATTCACTAGTTTCTCTATATATATTACATATACACATAGGTAAGAGAAAGTAAAATTATTTGTACCAAGGCAAAGACTACTGGCCCCTTATCAATAGGTCCGCCATCAGAATTACACTTCCTGGTTATACTTCTCCTAGGTCTTGAGAAGGGGCCCAAATTTTCGAATTTAAGTTCTTATCAATAATAGATTTTTCCATTAATTCAAAAATGACCATGTTGATGATGACGTGTTTGTTATAAATAGGCCTAAGGTTGTTCAAACTCTGCGTCCAGTCAAAAAAATATTCCAATTAAAATTAGATAAAGCCCAGGCAGGAATCTTTTTCACAATATTCAATAGAATTCGGACCAAGAGGTTCAATTAAATGTCAAAAGTTTTTTAATAAAACTTTATTTGACCCCAGTCAATGTTTCGTCCCATTTGCTGTAGGACTTCTTCAGTGGTTGGAGTCATAGAAAACAAAATTATTAAACAGTCAGGGTTTAACAAAATACACATAGAGATGTTTCCTTCAAATTATTTGCTAAGACACTTAAAAAACTTTTGACTTTTAATTTAACCTAATCCTATTGAAAAAAATATTCCATTCTTTTTAATTTTCATTATGAAGATTACATATCAAGACAAGCTACGAGGTGCTAATTATTATAAAGGAGAATCTTGACGATTCTCAAAGTATAGAAGAGATTCATTTTAAGAGTTGACAAAATTTTAGTTTTTGGGCTTCTAGGAGAATTTTTAACAGTTTTAATCAGAGATTAAAAAACGTGTCAGAAGAGGGGAAGTCAATCAGTATAGTGTTGCAAGATTTTCAAAAATATTTGGAATCCGGTAGGCAAAAATATGTATGAAAGAATGAGTAATAGTTTAGGTATGGAATGTTGAAGGCGTTTGAAAGAAAGAATAGGTCTAGGCCAAAATTTAAGGGCGCCATGGAATTTAGAAAGGCAGTTATTTAAAGAATTAATTCAGAATTTAGATAAAGATTTTGGGTAAATCTATCTATTAATATCAGGAAGAATAATACTTTCTTTGATAATTTTTTAAAATTCTCATAAGATAACATTTTCAGAAGAGAGACACTTGATTATTAATAAAAAGGCTCAAAATTGATAAAAACAAAGTAAAGAATAAAATCTAAAAGAAAATTGAAAAAAATGTGGAGAAATTTTAACGAAGAATCCAGAAGGAGAAAGAGGTAGTGTGTTGAAATTTGTATTTTATAATAGGAAACATGTTCTAAGCCAATAAATTGAAAAACAAAACATGTAGATAAAAATAGCCTCTAAGGTATTATAGGACATTTTCCAAGAATTAGACAATCAACTTTAAATTCTAAAAAAATTGATACGTCCCAAATCCATTTTTTTTTTTTTTTAATATCAATGTTATACACATAATTATCAAGTGATGCATCCTATATCCAATCTATTGAATCTTTTTAAAAAAAAGGGCAAACAAAAAATTAAAATTGTCAAGTCAATGAATAAAATGGTAGAAATTAGCAAAATAATTTTCAGGCCAAACAAAAAAATTCAGTAAATCAGCTGTAAAGAATATCAATGGCATAATCGAAAATACTAATTTATTTTCATTATTTTATTTGATATTTTCAAAGACATTTACCAAACGATTATTTTTACCTGCCATCAGAGGTAATGTAATGACAAGAAATTCTGTATTTTTACTTTTTGTATATTTAAAATTCTGTTTAAAATATCTGACTGGTATATATTCATTTAAAGAAAATACTGTTTATTAATATTATTAAGTTTCTATTTTAATTTACTTTTAAGATGGAAACATAAAATAAGGATAAAATTATAACAATAAACTGACACATTCATGTAAAAATCATATCCAAATTTGACAAGAGTGAAATGAAACTATTTATTATTAAATTATATATTATTCTTCAATAAATTCAGTTATATGGTTTCATAATAAACCGAAGGACCGAAACAATTAGGTCGGGACCCCTGCAATTTGTTTAAAAAAAAAAAAAGATTATTACATTAACCTGGCCTCGAAGCCACGCCAGCGCCCCCTGGGTGGCTGGAGTCCTATAGTAAAGATTAGCCGAAATGAGGAATAGTTACTAGATTGAAGATAAAAAATAAGAGATAATCAAATAAAATTAATAAAATATGTCAAATTGCTTAAAATCTTTTGACTTAAGTCTTTAATTATGAATAAGACAAATAGTTTGGATAAGATTGATTAAATATAAATACAAACGAAAAAAATATTTAGGAACTCACATTAGATATATTGAAGAATCATTCCCCAGGAATTTCACGTAATCCTTGACGGAGATGGACCCAAAAACACAAGTTGATAGATTTTTCCAGAACCTTCCATGTTTGATATCGGCGATGAATTTACTCCAAGATCAAAACGTAAAAATGATTTTCAACTTGATTTTTCACTTATCTCCACCTTTATTAGCTGTCTAACACTTTGTTAAAACATTCACTATAAAAACTTTTCACTTAATACAAAAACGTTCACTAAATTCAATTAAAATTAATTTTTTATTGTTGGATTTATAAATTTGTTTAAAAAATTGAACACTTAATATATCACCATTTTGCTTTTACTCCCGCTCACCACCTGATAATAGCTAATTTCACGACGATCAAATATCAAAGTATCATAGAAACATTGTGGCTAAATTCCCAACGATTGGAGGCCAAAAAAATCTCTACGAGAGTATACCGAATAGAGGCATATTCAAAATTAGTAGGAGAATCAAGGATACAAAAAATCTAATAAAACATAACTTATGACAAGGAAAAATTGATAAAAATAAATTATCAAAAAAAAAATATAATTTCTAATCAGTGACGAAGGGGAGCTGGGTTGCTGAGCAGAGAAGGGGAGGGGGGGACGCACCGGAGGACACCAGTTTGGAGGGTGCCAGTATTTCTGTACTAAAAACATTAAGAAACTTCTTAAAACAAATTAGTCTAATTTAAACTTCGCACATTTTACATTGTTTAAATTATGGGTAATTTGAAAAAAAAAAAAAAGTTTTTATATAATTGATTTTAATAATCAGCATTGAAAAACATGAAGTTTATTTAAAAGTGTAGAATTAATCATGAAAAAAATGAAAGAACTATGTACAATGAGTGGTGTAGAGGTTAGCGTGCTAACCTCATATACCAAACGTCGCGAGTTCGGACCCCAGGCCGTCCGATGATTTTATTTAAGCCATCTGGATACCAGATGGCTTAAATAAAAATGCCTGGACCCTAATATATATAAATTCATAAATAACGGTTATCGTAAATGTCTTATATGGCCTGAGCTGCCGAAAAGACAGTGTGAATGTGTGTGTGAGTGTGAGTGTGAATGAGAAAAAAGTGTGAATGTTTTTTTTTGTTTAATGTACAATGAGCCCCCCAATTAAGTCCCCACCTGATAGCTAGAGTATATGGTATAGTATATGGTGAATAATGAAATAATTTTAATGACCGAAAAGGTAAAACGTAAAATTTGGTATAGATGATTTTATTTTACCTTTTCAAATTTAAAATTATTTCACCATATACAATATAGACTACTATACTATATATTTAAGGCTCTAGCTATCAGGTGGGGACTCACTGTACCGTGGGAATCAATATTAAGTCCCACCCATGAGCTTTCTACTTGTGATTATTTCATTGTTTTTATAAAAGAAAATGAAAATCTTTATTGGAAATTTTCTAGGTTTGAACCATGAAAGTTTCCATTAAAAAATATATAATATTTTTTTAAAAACAATGAAATAATCACAAGTAGAAAACGCATGGGTGGGAGTTAATATTGTCTCTCACTGTAGACCACAAAAGCTTTAATAAATTATATTTTTATTTAAGAGTATCAAAAGTATTCTCAAGGCGCCTCTGTAGCAGAGCCACGACTCCTCGGGGATTCACTGTTCTAAAAATTTGGAAAAGAAAACTTGATTTTGGGAATCACGAGACAATTGATGTAATATTTAGTTTAAACAAGACGATGGTTCGACCCTCTCTATGGTCTGGGAGTCTGTTTTAGACAAGATATGCAGTCAAAATAATAGACTTTTAATTGAATTAATGGAAAACAGAGAGACAAGCAATGTGATAATTTACACCCATCTGTTCTGAGGATGATCCCAATCGGGATCGAAAAGTCAACTTGATGGGAATAAAAAAAATTAAATACAATTAACTGCTTTTTTCTTCTGTTTAGTTATCCTGTGATAATTGAAGTTTGCCTAAACATTAGATAAGAAGATTCTATAAGAAGAGTTTGTTAAGGCTACTTTTTAATTAATTAACGGCTCTGGGGGTTTTTAAAAACCTTTTCTCACAACCAATAAGTTAAAATCTTTTTAACATTAAGAAAATGATTTTCCAGATTTCTTAAAACATCATGTTATTCTGGCTTTAGACGAGTGGTTGCGTAAATTTAAGATGAATGTTGAATGACCATGAAAAGAGATTAATAAAACAAAAATATTCTCTTCTTTCTTGTTGATTAGAATCTTTAAAACTCAAAGCACAAAAAAGTCGTTTATTTTGGTGGCCCAATAAATTTCGCCTGTAATCGTGCATTAAAATCTTCATACTTGAGATGGAATCACCGAAAGAGAGACCTCATTGTTTTTAATTTGAACAATGGCTACAACGCTTTTGTTTTTGTTTTAGTGCAGGAGTCATAATTGTGAAAGATGGTTGAGAAAGATCTTTTTGTGCTTGCTCTTGACTTTTGCCTTCTTCCGCTATGACGTGATTAATAGATTATCATTAAATTAAAATACCTTAAAAAAAATAAATAAATAAATAAACGATTGTAATAAAAATAAAAAAGTAGTATAAAAGAACAAAAGACAAGCCATTATGAGAAAAATCTTGGGTAAATATAATCAAGAGGTTTATAATGAAAATGCGTCTGGAGATTGTTATTAAGTTGTGCTAGTCAGCGGGTGGATTCTAAAGAGAGTGAGTGTGGACCGATGACATTATACATTAATAAAATCCTTTCCTGAAGGAAATGAAAGAGCGCTAAAATCAAGAATAGATGTTGGATCAAGAATTAATCAAAAATCCTCTTCTCTAGCATATACCTTCCTTGCGTTCTTGTATTTAGGAAATATATCGAAGAACATAAAGGGCATCATTTTCAGTGCAGTGGGGATAGTGAAGGTGAAAAATTTAAAATGTTGTGTAGGGCAAAATCGGAGGTGCTTTGGCTTAGAGGATAACGGTTTGGTGTTTCGTGCAAAATTTCTGCATTATTCAAATACCTCAAAAGAAGAGAAACAATTGTACAAAAAAGTGGCAAATATAAAAGAACAAAATAAGTTGAAGAGTGGTTGCTGTTGATGTTATGGAATGGAAAAGAGCAAGTACAGGTGCAGCAAATAAAGAGAGCCTTTGGATGCCAAATGCCGAAAGGAAGACGTTTCGAACCAAATTTTATTTGTCCATCCTCAGTCCTCGTTGGCTTATAAACTAATTAGGCACAAAGTTGTCATTGTTGTTGTGGAACGAATTTGTGCACATGTATATTTTTTTATAAAAACAGGCGAGTATCAATGTTCTGTGAGAGTCTATAAGAGTATTATAAGATTATTATATCTTATAGACTTTCACAGAACATTGTATATTTAATTTTAATTTACAAAATGTTTCAACGAGAACCAACGGTCGACAGTTAAATCTTATATACAAGAAAAAAAGAAAAATTGAAAAATGAATCAACAATGAATGTATGTCTACCAATATTTAACTACCAACATTTAACTCTGAACTCAAAGACAAATTTCAATTGAAAAAAAAAAAACTTTTTTTGACAAATTAAATTAGTAAAAAATGTTGAAATTGCAGTAAAAAAAATAGCTCAAACTCTTCAAGCTGTTTGTTGTGAGCCCTTCGTTGATTTCATCCATGAAAACTTTCTTGTCTTTAGGGGTGTACTGATTCAGTATCCTGGTATCTTGCTTTTTTTACATTAATAGGAAGTATTTCTTGATAAACAGGGTAGTTTTCAGGTGATGGTTTGAATAGCTCTTGATTTCGGAGATGATTCATTCCTTTTCCATCCTATTGACTAAAGTTTGATCTTGAGCTGATTAAGCTGGCGAAAAATTATCTGAATTCATATAGAATAAGGTATTAAGAGAGAGAATCTGGAAAAAATTGAATTTATGAAAAAAGTGGTGAAGATTCCTTTGCAAATTGAGCATTTCATTTGTTATTTATTTCTTCAATGTGTTCATCATTTGAAATAATAAATTATGTGGAGAAATTTCAAGAGGTGAAATGAAAAATTGCTTAGGGAATGTCAACAAAATATTGAATTTAAAAAAAAAGCAACACATAAATAAAATAACTTATTTCAAATCTAATAAATTAGATAAATTAACTCTCATTTAGTTCTTTTAAAGATTACATAAATATGCCTATAAGGAATTGTTGGGTTTTCCCTATTTTTTTTCGTTTGTATGAATTTATCTCTTTCTAGCAAGCAATTGGCAGTTTAATTTGATTAAACTAGTCCCCCTAGAAAATGACATCCGTCTCTTTGTCGGTAGATAAGGACTTCCTGGCCCTTCGTCCAGGACTATCGATTGTTCCCTGAACAAGGATTACTATTTATAACCCATCCGTCATTTCAGTGTTGGATTAGACATGTTCTACATAATTCTAAGATTCATCAATAAAAAGATTTCCGAAGGAATGAAAAAATAAATAACAGAAAAAGTGAAACTTAAAAAAATAGAAATTTTTTTATTGAAAAATAATAGTACTCGTAATATGCTAGTTTGCTAATTAGACGGTAAGAGAAAGTTGTGCAGCGTGCTTGTCACATCAGATTTTTCATGTCGAGATATATTTATACATTTTCGAGATTTATATATTTGAATTAGGGGGGGATACTAGTATTCAAAACTCGATTCTTTTCAGACTTAACTAAGTCATTGAGATATATATCTAACAAATCTGTGAGTGTTATTTATGTTTATGATGTTTGGCCTCGCCAAAAAATAACACTCACAGATTTGTTAGAGATATATACCTATAGTCTTAAATGGCCTAAGTTGCCGAAAAGACTGTCTATGTGTGTGTGAATGGGAAAAAAAGTGTGAGTGTTTAAAAAAAAGAAAACATTTTGCTCGATCGGTGTGCGTTGGCATCGAGCAAAACGTTTTGCTTTTGGACAAAACATTTTGATCGAAAACGTTTTTGCTTGATTGGTATACGTTCAGCCTTGGTCAAATTTATTATATTACAGTTAAAAGGTCTAGTAGTCCCATTCGTTATTTATTTTAAATTAATTATATATCAAATGAAAAAATTTAGAAAGTTAGACCTATGAAATAAGGAAGAATTGATAACAATAATATTTGTCTACTTAAATTATCTTTTACCAAAAATATAACAATTCAACGTAATAAATCCCGTAATTATATTTAATTTATCAAAAGCAGAGAAAGAAAGGAAAAAGCTAATTAAAATTTATTCATTTTCACTTAAATTGTTAGTCACAGATATTTTTTTTTTTTTGAAATTATAATTCAAAGCAATATTATTATTATTATTATGTTTGGACCTAAGACACTTTGAACTGCGACCCATCAAAGAAATAAAAAAAAAAAAAATAATAATAATAATGTAAATTATGTTTGAAGCTTTATTAATAGGTTTGTTCAATTAAGCGTCCGAGGGCACCCAGCTGATGCTCATGGATAGCCTATTGCTTTTCGTTACTGCGCATGCGAACTGCCACACTACGCATGCGCCGGACGCCCTCGGACGCTTAATCGAACAGACCTAATTATTAATTATTAATATGCAAGCACTCTGAGTGATGATGATGAGAAATGTATCTTGGCTGTGAATGTATAATGTTTTGGGAGTGTATGAGTTAAAACCTCTGATGAAGAAGAAGAGCCTTCAGTGTCTTCGAAATATAAGGTCAAATAAAACTCATTGAAAAATACAATTGTTTTGCCGAAAAAAATAGCCTTCCATATTTAAATTATTATCACCCCCCCACGATTGCCTCTTTGGAATGTAAACTTTTTATTACTAAAAACGTCTTTACCGGGGGCCAGGGGGCGCTTGGCCCACCAACAAAAAACATACAATAAATAAATAGAAATGTCGACGAACTCACCGTGCCCTTTCGAAGGTTGCTGATGGCGAACTGCCGACAGCTCCAAATCCAACTCCAACAGCCAATCCCTCGGGGATATTATGCACAGTGACAGCGACAATTAAGAGAAGAATTCTCTTCCATTGTTTGTGACTTTGTTCCGCTTTGAGTTCCTCATCAGGTGTAGTTTGAACTTCAGGATTGGACGTGTGCGCTTTTCGTCTTAAAAGATTCGCGGAACCCACATGTGAAGACGAGGACGATGCCAAATCCTGGAAGCCTGAAAGTTATTTAAATTTATTAATAACAATATATAGATGATACACTTTTGGACAAAATTTTCGCATTATTTAATAGATATTTGGAAAATTTTGTAATTGTTTTCTCTATTATTAATATTCGATGATAATAAATATGACTTATAGCCTAAATGTAATAACTTGAACACGTGACAAAACCCAACATACATAAATTATAAAAAGAACATAAACGTGAACATAACATATATACTTATGTTTATAAGCACAAGACAAAATTTTCAAATAATTTTAAAATTTGTTTATATATTAATCAAAACCTAAATTATCGATTAGAGGATGTCGGACTGGTGAAAATTGATCTTTTTAAAAACAATGTTTTTTTACTCACTTGTCAGTCTACTATTTAACTTGTTGTTAGGTGTAAAGCGCCCCATACACGCCTTACTTTAGTATGCGAGCCCCGCTCGGCTTGGGGAGCAGATCCTCACGTGTATGGGCTCTCACGGATAGGGCTCATGCCTCAGATAGGGTATTTAATGACTGATTTTGGCTCGGCTCGGCTCTGCTCGTGAGAGGCCATACACATGCAGATTTGGCTCGTTTGTAGGCGAGCCGAGCCGGGCTCGTACACGTATGAGGTGAAAAATTGCCGGATCCGGCTCACTCGCGAGCCGCGTACTAAAGTACGGCGTTTATGGGGAGCTTTAAAAATAATAATTTTTTTAAAATTTATTATGAGGTATTTATTTAGATTTACAGATATGGCCAAGTTATCTGTTTCGACCATCATAGCCTTCTTCAGAAACTCTGACATTCCATTTTCCAATATTAGTCTCTTAAAAACAGTTATTTATTGCCAGCTCTTTTAGGATATTTATAAATTCTTAAAATTATAAATGTTTTACACTAAATTGAGTCAGAATTTTCAAAGACTTGTTCTAGTATTTAAAATTGTTGAAATTCTCAATTTAGTGTAAAACATTTATTAATTTTAGAATTTATAAATATCTAAAAAGAGCTGGCAATAAATGTTTTTAAGAGAATGATATTGGAAAATGGAATGTCAGAGACTCCGAAGATGGCTGTGATGGTCGAAACAGATAACTTGGCCATATCTGTAAACTAAATAAATACCTCTTATAATGAATTTAAAAAAAATTATTATTTTTAACATAACAACATGTCAAAAAGTTGACTGAGAAGTGAGTAAAAAACATCTTTTTTAAAAAGATTAAGAATTATCTACTGTATTTATCCCACCTTTTGTCTAACACAGGAGAAAAAGGCATGGAATATTCTATTTCCTAATTAAGGGGATGTGACTACCTTTCTTTACTAATAAACAATTTTCACTAATCAATTTCGCTATCGATTAACAAACACTTTTGTTCCAAATGGCCAACACGGCAATATTCCAAAATTATCTTAATATAAATTAAGTATAAATATGCGATAATTTTATCCAATAGTTTTTAAAGTTGCAAAATAAATATATTTTATGTGAACTCGAACAAAAAAAATGAACAATTAACAAAACCAAGAACAAAAAAAAATATAATTTAATTTAACAGTTAATTAACCAGTATGGCTCTGACTCAGCATCTTATTGATTAACATTCCAAATAAACAAGTATAGATCTCTTAATTGATCAAATAATTTAATACAAGTCAAGGCCAAAATGGAAGAGAGAAATAAAAATTTGATATTTTTTTAAATTGTTTAAAAAAATAATCAAGGAAACATTAAAAAAAAAAAAAAATAAGAAAACCCGGCTAAATTATTTTATTATTAATTTTGCTTTTTTTGGAATTGAATTTTCAAAATAGATTTTTTTTTTTTGGAAAAGCAAAAGAATAATAAAATAATTTGTTTTTGTGACGTATGTAATAATATAAATTAAGAAAATTAATAATATATCATAGAGAAGAAAGATGGCTTTAATTAAATAAAAAATTGTATACTAATCACTGTATTAATGTAAATATTTGGATTTTATCGATATAATAAGATTCCCAATACATCGCAGATAAATACTATATTTTAAGTTATAATAAAGTGAATCCACATGCAAATTGAATGTTTTGCCACATATCTGTGATGCACTGAGGATGGACGGTATTAACAATAATTCAATTATCAGCAAACCAGATTTTCATTTAATTAAATACCTTCTTCTCTTTGATATTTTTTTACAACGGCCATAATCATCCAGAAAATGAATAAAACCTCGATTTAACGGAGTGTTGTGAAAATCCTCAGAATAAATAAATTGCTTTGCTTTAAAAAAAAAATATTAACTAGGTAGAGCCTTGTTTGAAAAGGATGGAATTTTTTCAAACAATGCTTGAAGATTGGGTCGGCGCCCTAAGATAAGGGTAGTGCACCCGCCGCGAAAACGTGGAGGTCCTGGTTCGACTCCAGGGGGTTCAATTTTGCCCAATCTTAAGCACAAACATATCTCGCAAACTCTTAAAAAATAAATACTTTTAAAATATGCTTTTCTTTTATTTTTTAATATTACTATCAATTTAAGTAGAAAATATGATTAACGAACGTCATTGGAAAAGCCTTTTTTAATTATAAGAAATACTGTATTTCTAAACTACTTGATTTTAGTTAGAAAAATTATATATATATCCGTATATGGAGAGTCTGCGGAAATGTATTTAGAAATTCCGGAATAATGAGGAATTAAATCAAATTAATTTGAAATTTTGTAATAAACTATTTTTCTTTTTTTCCTTAATTTATATTTATATTAATATATATAGAGATAATAATAAACTTATAGATATAATATATTAATACAAAACGCAATTTATAGCTGTGATTTTATATTAATAAGAAGGGAGAAAATCAGAGCAGCTAAGGTTTTTTTCTTTATTTATTTAATCTTCACAGCTGACGTTTCGGTACCGTGTTTGAACTATCTTCAGAGCTGGCGAAAAGTCATTATGAAAGTGTCATAGTGGATTATTTCCATTGTTGAACCAAACTCTTATGTAATAAATATATACACAGTATACGATGACCAAGTACAGTGAGGGTCAATATTAAGTCCCACCCATGAGCTTTCTACTTGTGATTATTTCATTGTTTTTAATGGAAATTTTCTAGGTTTGAACCATGAAAGTTTCCATTAAAAAATATATAATATTTTTTTAAAAACAATGAAATAATCACATAGAAAACGCATGGGTGGGATTTAATATTGTCCCTTTTTTGTACCTGGTCATCGCATACTTCAACAATGTATAAAATCCACCTTTCATAATGACTTTTCGCCAGCTCTGAAGATGGTTCAAACACGGAACCGAAACGTCAGCAGTGCGTATTAAATAAATAAAGAAAAAAACCTTAGCTGGATCTCTCAATTTCTATCTTTTATTAATGGACTTCAAGGAAGAGTAAAAGATCTAAATTTTGAGATTTCGAGGTTTTGTTCCTATCCCGAGAATATGACCAATTTTATGGATTGAAATTGCATTTATTTCATCAATTTAACTCATAATGAATCGAATATATTTATTCCGTTTAGTCTTAGATTTGGCGGAGGATAAAAACGACGAGTAAATTTATTTTGACGCTAAACCGAGGTTTTATCGGAAAGCTATATTAATAATTTTATATCGTGAATAATTTTTATTTTCAAAATTTTGACGCCGGGCAGAAAATCGATATGCCCTTCACCGAAGCAAGCATTCCCAAAGAGGCAAGATTCCTACCATCAATTGTTGTGGTATAATAAGTATTATAAGTGTCCAAATCGGCTTTCTCTTTAACCAATTTTGTACCTCCATTCGTCGCTATAAAGAATAAAAATTTAAAAAATATTTAAGTAATATTAATTTAAGAGAAGGGGGTTAGAAAAAATATAATTTTTAAAGACCTAATAATAATTGAGGAGTTTGAAGGCCAAATTTCGATAAAAGAACATCAGTTATATAGACAAAAAATGCTCCGATTAAAAAGCCAATTGCAACTGGAATAAATGCCCATTGGCCTTTCTCGCCATAATCGCCGGATTCTTCGGCCCTTTCAATCGCTGGCGAGAGTAGAGACCAGTAGGAGGCGGCAACCATTACGCCTGCAGCAAATCCCAAACTGCAATCAAGGAGTTTGCGCTGAAAACAAAACGAAAAAAAGCAAGAAATTAGTTTTAATGTAATCAAATTTCAATTTTATGTTTTCTTTTTAATTAATTGGAGAACTGAGAAACTTAGTGGTGTAAGTCAAGCAGATTTTTATTTTGAGAAAAAAAAGTATTTTGCATTTTTGCCATAAAAAACTCACATATTAATTTTGTCCTGATGGCATATGTTATATATAATTTTTTTATGTTACAAAAAAACACCTGGTAAAATAAATTAATCATCAGGAACAGGTAGATGAAGGCAGCCAGCAAAGAACAAAAACTTTATTTAAATATCGTCGACGTTTCGGGAACTCGTCGCTCCCATCTTCAGGACGATTTTTTTTTTTAATTAATCATTCTAAATTCAATTTTAAAATCAAAACACATTGTTTCTTGCTTATAAAAATTGATTATTTTACAAAATTGAAAATAACTCATTTTCAAAAAAATTTGACTTACACCACCATGTATCTGAATCCCTCCAATTGAGAAAGAAAATTAATAAAAAGAAAAATTGAAAATAGTTTCAGGTTAAGTAGAATTTTGTCTTCCCTTGTTTTTATAGAGTGATTCTTTTGAAATTCATGGCCACTGGCTGCGGTCTGTTATTTAATCTGTCTCCGATATAATTAGTATTCAATGGTTGAAGTCATATTTAATGAAATAATATATAGTTTATAATCTTGAGGAAATTAAAAATTAGTAGTATTTTTCCTTTAGATAGCACAAATGTATTGTTTGAATGCATATCTTGAGAAAATACGATGAAATTTTAATTTTTGAATTCACAGTTTCATTTATTGTATCTCAGACAAATATTTACACAATGAATTGAAATATGAGTCAAAATAATATATGCAGTATTACCATTTTAAAGGTAACTTGATTTTGCTAGCAAGAATTAACCTGAGAATAGACTGTTGTTGAAATCTTTTAAATTTTTCCTTTAAGTTGTCCAATGGCTGGAAGTAAAATTAAGTTGGGGCTAGGAGAATTATGGGGGTGACGGAATTTAAAAGTTCCAAACTCTCGTAGTTTATGCAACTTTGTTTTTGCAAAGAGTGTTGGTCATCAACCCTGTTGATTGGTTGGCTGTTCAATCACAAACATCCCCTTCATATTCTTGCTCCAACCTCTTCCAAGTTGGACTTTGAGGAAAATATTTAAATTTCAACAAGCTGTTGAATATGCTTATCTCGATTTTATCACCAATTTTCTCAGCTACTGGTAACATAAACAAGTTACTATCAAATTGGCAAGACAATATTGATCATGTTGGTGCTGCTATTTCAATTAATCGTGAATTCAGAAGTGGAGAAAAAATCAATCTCTCCACCTGACGTCCTTTTATTTGGCAAATATTTTGAAGCACCTTCAGTGACGATGCAATTGGGCATAAAATATAAAATACACATGCCTAGGTGTCGTACTGTTTAGCGTTTTCAAGAGAATTATGAAGTAGGCCAGATGGAGCAAATGAATCTGGTTTTAATACTCGATACTTCTAATTCTTTACATCCCAGCCTGTTATAAATATTTTTCTAGTTATATAAATGTTTGTCTGAGATACAATGAATCATATTTTAAGTTCGAAAAGTGACATTTAATACTTAACGAACTAATATATTGAAATAATATAATTTTTAATGTTATATAATATATTATACAATATCGAAATATTTATTTTATTAAGTCCACTACAGCCTGAAAGGTCAAAAACAAAAAGATGAGAAAGATTTTACATTTTTCAGCTTTACAAAAGACTGACATGTTTTTTTTTTTTGTTTTTTTTAATAATCAATTCATATATTTGATACTATTAAAACAAAAATTATGAAATACCTGCGTTCCTTTGAATACAACAACCATAGCAGCTCCAGCAGCTGTAACTCCCCATGTGAAAAATGTTCCAAGAAAGGCTTGAAAAATAGGTGAATAATTGGCCAACATTTTCGGTCTTTTATTTCTTTTGAAACACTGTTAACTTATATAAACCTCTCTTTCTTTCAATCTATAAAAAAAAGAAAATTCACAAATTAGCAAAAGCAAGAAAAAACAATCTTATCATTTTTTAAATGATTAGTAGGCAAATTCATCATATAATCAGCTAAAAAAGATAAATTTTCAAAACTTATTGGTTAAAAATCTTTATTTTATGTAACATATTTAATATATGAGATAGATGAGTTGTGAGCTATTTTGTTTTTTTATAGAAATTTTATAATCATAGTTCCTGCGAGCATATTAGGCCTACTTATTAGAGGTTCATTTAAATAAGGCGATGGTTTGGGAATTAATGAATGATACAAATTTTTAATTCTGGAGTTGGATAAGTTTTTTATCTATAATTTATATTTTGTGTGACTTAAGAAAAAAAAACTGTGAAATTTATATTATTGGAATTATAAAGAGATTCATCACTAATCAACAGAAACCTTCTAATATTCCTTAAAATTAAAAATTTCCGAAACAAGTGAAATATTCCTAACCCATCTTAATCGAATTCCTAATAAAGAGAGTTGTATTGTTAATAAAGGAAATTTAAATATACCTGTAATTATTAGAGTGGCAGGTGATTTTCCTTACGAAACACAGTATTACAATCATTATAATAAATATTCAATTCCTGAAGAATTTAGGAATTTTCAAGAATAATTATTTTAAAGATCCAGAATTCTTGTGAAACAAGAGTGGATGGACGTCATAACGGAGCCATCTTGAGAGCATGAGCTTTGTTCGGTTTGTTAATTTACAGGTGGAAAATTTCGTTCTTAATAAAAATATAAAATTTTCAGATATTAAATGGTTTGATATTAATTTTTTTATAATAATATAGTCAGTAAAAAATCTGGTGCAACTGGTGGCACAGCACTCAACTTTCTCTTACCTTCGGTAATAGAAAAGTTGTGGACTTGTCACACCAGATTTTTTGTGTTGAACTATATTTAGTTTCCGACAGTAAAGTACATTCGAGAGATGTAAAATTTATAAGTATGGGAAAATATTTATATTTTGTTACCATATCGCTTCTCCTATCTTTCTTATGAAGTCCAAAAGTAAAGTGGTCTTCAGAAGATTCCAATGGTAAAATGAGAATATACATTTCATCTAAATCATTTCCGAAGGGATTTGGAATAAAAAAGTATATCAAAATTGAGGGGGGGGGGTTTTTTAATAATTTGCAACACTGAAAATTACCCTCGTATACCAAAAGTCGCGGGTTCGGTCCCCAGGCAGTCCGATGATTTTATTTAAGCCATTTGGATACCAAATTTAATTTTTACTTTCTTATCCTATATATGAAATATATATAGAGAGAAAGTATTGCGATCATGTCAAAAATTCGATGTCGAGATTTTGATGGATATACATGTTTTGAGGTCCCCTGAGTCCAAAAAAGTGGGTCCCCCAAATTTATCTGTGTTTGTTGTTGAAATTTTATATTTAAATTAGGTACCCTTCCGCACAGTCAAAATAAGCTTTTGAACAAAATCGGCCAAAAAGTACTAGTACTTTACTGATATACTTTTTCAGTTTTTTTTTTTTTTTTCGATTTTCTCAAAATTCACTCAAATTGATTAAAATTTAAAAATTAATTATTTTTTAGATGCTCTTTAAAATGTATATTTTCATTTTGCCGTTGAAATCTTCTGAAAACCACTTTACTCTTGTACTTCATAGGAAAGATAGGAGAAATGCTTGCCATGGTAACAAAATATAAATCTTTTTCTTTTTATTAGATTAAAATTCATATGCCCTCGGGCTTGGTCTATGGGTTAGCGTGCTAATCTTCTATACCGAGGGTCGCGGGTTCGGACACCAGGCAGCCCGAAGATTTTATTTAAGCCATTTGGATACCAAATGGCTTAAATAAATATAATAAACATAGGAGTAAGTATAATTTGCCGAAAATACTGTGTGGTTGTGGGTGTGGGGGGAGAGGAAATTATAAAAAAATAAAAAAAAAATTATTCTTTTTTTCATTTCTAAAAAAAAAATTAAATAATTTTTTTTTGATTATATTTTGTTTTACACTTCCATGTAATTCAGATTTTTCAAATTCATTTTCCGGCTCTTCCTTTCATAGATTTTACACATTTAAAAAGATTTTTCCAATTCTTATGAAATTTTGTATTTATTTAGGATTCTCTATTGTGTATAAAATATTCCCACAACTTTTGTGTGCTGTGCGCCAGTCACACCAGATTTTTAATATACCGATGGCTACCGGGTGACGTTCCACACACTGAACCCTCGGGGCCACCCAAAAAAATTTTTAATAGTGGGCTGGCTCAAGCCTTTTATTAAATTTTTTGATAATTTGTGAGGCCCTTGTTATTTAAGACTTTTTCTTTTTTTTATAATTTCTTCCAAACTTTAATTTTATATAGCAACATCAACGCCAAGCAGGATCTGTTGTATGAAATCCTCCTAGAATTTCAGAACATAAGAAAAAGAAAAAAATGGGATTTTTTGTTTAGAATTGTTAATTTTTTTTTTTATATTTATGTTATTTATAATGAATCTCTATATAATAGGATATCAAATTATATATATCAACATACAATTCTTTTTTTTACCAAATTAGGACAAAAATTGTAGAGCCCACGCCACAACAATATATGATATTGTTTGAATTTTAAAAGTTTTTTTTTTTATAGTGTAAAGTATTGTACTTTTAATTTTTAATAGAAAAAATTTGGTGATTACCTAAAGTAATATTAATTTTATATATTATGTAATATTTTTAAATAAATATAATAAATATTTTAAAATTAAAAAGAAGCGGTCATAAATAATTAATTATCTTTTCAGCGATAAAATAATACATAAAGCTGGCTTACCTAACATAATTAAATGAATGGTATTAAATAATATTTCAGATAAAATAAAACTCGTAATTGTTAAAACACCAATTTATATTAATCACTGGTTAATAAATGAAATAAAATTCACTTGTCAAGTTGTTTTATTCTGATTGCTGTCGAATTCAACAACCTCGATGGGCGCGCATGTCATTCATGCACGTCGTCAGTTTTGAAAAATCGCCACGAGGGTGTGCTTGAGCCATGGAAGGCTATCCAAAGATGTAAAACAACTAATGAAGAATTATATCGAAATAAATTATTATTCGAGCAAAACCCATTTTACATGATAAACCTTTTTATAAATCAATTTATATATATGACAATAAAAGTAAGATAACTACTATTCCACAGAGAATATATAGGAATATTTTTTCCTCTGTATTTCTGTTTCCTGTTGTATTTGTGAACTCATATGTTTTGATAAATAACTGATAAATAGTTTATCTTTAAAAGATTTCTGATATATTTATTTGTTTTTATATTTTTTTTTTAATTAAAAAATAAAATCAGAAATTTTAAAGGTGCCCGCTTTATTGCGGGCCCCAGAGAGCGCTGATAGTCATATTCTGCATTTTAACATTGAGTGTTATCTCTATCTTATACTCTTTGCTTCAAATCACATCTCATCTATGCATCCCATTTGATCATGTATTTTGTTTTTATTTTTATATCTTAAGAGTGTAAATATCAATTGTAAATATTTTTCTTGTTTTAAACTATTATTTAAGGTATTTTAAAATGTTTTAATTTATTTTATTGAATTTTTTTCAATTATTTTACCTAAAAACATATCAAATATCTTTATATATATTATACACAATTCTTTAAATGATTTTATGACAAGTGAAGAAATTTTATAATATATATTTGTATTTACATTTTATAAAGGTGATTATATATTATTTTACAATTTTCTTATAGTTAATATGTTATATTAATTTTATTTGTTTATTTTTGTAGTTTTTCCAATATGAAGATTGCTATAGAAGGTTGTGCTCACGGGGAACTTGAAATTATTTATGACTCTATTGCTACTATAGAAAAACGAGATAATATAAAAATTGATTTATTGATATGCTGTGGAGATTTTCAATCAAATCGGAACGTTTCTGATATGAGGTGTATGGCTGCACCACTTAAGTATCAAAGTATTTGTACATTTTATAAGTGAGTAAAAATCTAATATATAATATTTGAAAATAATTAACTTACTCATTTAATAATCACTAAATTTCTTATAATTCTTATATTATAAGAAATGAATACAAAAACTAATTGATGAAGGGTTTAATTACAACTCACATTTATCATTTGGACATTTATATGTGAGTTTTATAACTATAGAATGTTCTTCCTCTCTTTGCTATAGCGGGTTGCTAGATTACTTATGTAATTTCTCTTGACTCACATGGAGAATAAACAAAATTATCTATTTCATCCCAAAGTGACGAATGTGAGTTTTACAGTTAAATTCCTCAAATGTTATCATTTTTCTTTTGGTTGGATGCTGTTATATTTTATTTATAATATAAAATTCATTCATAAAAAGAGTGATTATATTGGAGTATATTTTTCTTTAGTCAACATGTATACTTTTTTAAATTTATTTTGTGATTTTTTCCAAATTAACTATTCTGATTAATTGGTTGTACAGTAGGTGCTAAATTAGTATCATCCATGCGTTTTACACATGTGATTATTTCATTGTTTTTATAAAACATGAACTTCCATTTAAAATAATCACATGTTTAATAATATTAGGACTTGTCAAAAATTTTAAAAATATCCATGTCTTTTATACATGTGATTATTTAAATGTTTTTATAAAACATGAACTTCCATTTAAAAAAAACATCGAAATAATCACATGCTTAATAATAAAAGAATTGTCAAAAATTTTAAAAATATTTTTATATCTTTTATTTAATGAAAAAAATTTTTGGTTTTTTTTTTTAGATATTATTCAGGCGAAAAAATAGCTCCTGTTTTAACACTTTTTATTGGGGGAAACCATGAAGCATCAAATTACCTTCAGGAACTTCCTTACGGTGGATGGGTAGCACCGAATATATATTACCTCGGCTATGCCGGTATTGTAAATATTGCCGGAATCCGGATAGCTGGAATTTCTGGGATCTATAAGGGACAGGATTATATGAAAGGGCATTTTGAAAAAGCGCCATATTCTGAGGAGACAAAACGAAGCGTTTATCATATACGTAATTTGGAAACATTCCGATTAAAACAAGTGAAACAAAATATAGATATTTTTTTATCGCATGATTGGCCAAGAGGAATTTACAATTTTGGAAATGTGAATCAATTATTAAAATTTAAACCCTATTTCAGGTAAGAGTTATTTTGAAAGAATAATATTAAATAATTTATTTTAATTTTTTGCCTTTTTTTAATTATTTTATTATTTTTTTAGAGAGCAAATCGAATCAAATTCATTGGGTAGCAAACCTTGTGAGGATCTCTTATATCATCTAAAACCATCATATTGGTTTTCAGCACATTTACATTGTAAATTTGCCGCACTTGTTAAACATAAGGTAATTAGCATAAATTATAAAATAAAAAATAAAAACCTTTATAATAACCTTTAAAATTTGATTAGATCTGATAGATATTTGTTAGTGATTATTTTCATTTTATTATATCGCATTGACTCTTTTTCTCTTCATTTTTTTCTTTTAAATTAAATTGATTAAATTAAAATAGCGAGGCAGCTAAATTTATTCTTTTTATCTCAAAACAAGCTGTGGTTTCGGTGACATTTAGGATCAAAAACGAAACTATTGTTAAGAATCCGATCCTATTTGCTTTATTTTGAGCAAAAGTATTCATAATAGGTACGATTATGCTCAAATTAGACTATTAATATTCTATGGACAGAGATTGAATAAAAATATTTTTATTTCATTCATCTATTTTCATTTTCTCTCTGTTCATGGCACAGTGACTATATTAAAGCATCCCCTGCGTTTATTCGTGTGATTATTTTATTGTTTTTATAAAATATAATGGAATTCTACGTTTAAATCACAAAAGTTTCTATTAAAAATTTTTTATAAAAAAAAAACAATGAAGTAATCACATGAGAATGGGAGTGCTTTAATATGGTCCCTCACTGTATTTATCCCGTTTAATTTGCGCATTAACAAATTAATTTTGTGCAAAGTTATAGGAAAAAACCAAAATTTACTAATGTAGTCCAGATGGGTAACTCGGAATTATTCTTATGTTGGGAGAAATGGCTATGCCAGTTTGGCAAATTTCAATCATGGATAACTTGATTTTTTCAAATGGAACATGCTACTTTTTTATGCCATTGGACGTGAAATTTAATTATCTTTCAGATGATATAAGTTTATATCTATCTTTGGTAATTTTCAAAACAATTTAAAAAAAAATCCAAAAGCAAAACAAAATTTTAATAAATAGAAAAGATATGCTAAATATTCGAAAATGTATTTAAATTTCCTTTAAAATCATTTATTTGAACTTTGATTTGGATCACCCTGTATAAGAAGTACAAAAATATTTTAAATTTGTAGCCCTAAAGGCCCCAGATTATGAACGATCAACAAACTTTAAAAATTAATAATATAATAATAATCCGTTAATAAGCCCACAATCTTCCGTCCACACTCTATTGGCCCACCCGGAATATGGCTGTCATTCTTTTTTTTTACAAATTAACGATTATACAGCTATAAAATCCATATCTTGTAACATAAAATATTTGTATTGTATGAGTTTCCTCTTAAGAAGAAGGGCTTTGAAATATTAGGAATAATTAAACTCATTTTGAAAAAAAAAATTCATCTCTTAGTTTTGTTTCTTTTATCATAGTGGTTTTGGTCTTAAAAAAGGTTCAGGAAATTATCAATAATTCATTTTGTGAAATTTCCGACAAGAGGTCGCTTTTCACATTTTATATAATTTTACCATAATTAAGACGTATAGCGATTATTTTATTTTATTAATTGTATTTGCTTTTTTTTTTTTTTTGTTTTTTTAGGATAATTCACAAAAAACTAATAAAAAGACAAAATTTCTAGCATTAGA
The DNA here is from genome assembly GCA_023213315.1 of Euborellia annulipes. NCBI lineage: Eukaryota > Metazoa > Arthropoda > Insecta > Dermaptera > Anisolabididae > Euborellia > Euborellia annulipes. The sequence continues at coordinate 134,273 of JAKCPI010001260.1, forward strand.
TAAATGTCTACCCAAAAGGAAATTTTTACAAATAATTGATTTGCCAACTGAAACAAATAAAGAGATGCGAATAGAATATGATCTGGAATGGCTAACGATAATGCATCTAACGAATCATTTATTAAGTACAAAAAAGGTGACACAATATATGCCTGGACCGAATGGGACTGGTCGTTGGGAGTTTTCTCCCAATAAAGATGAAATGGAATTTATCGCTCAGAAATTCAACCATGATTTGGTGATTCCGCTTAATTTCGTGCAAACTGCCCCTGTTTATAGCGATTCTCAGATCAATTATACGAATCAAGCGCAGGCACAGATCAATCCACAAACGATTAATTTCTGTGAGAAATTGGGTATCGATGATCCTCTGGCACTCTTGCTTAAAAACGATAATAGTTTTAATCACAATCACAGTCAGGCATCAACTTGTTCACTACCTAGTTTCCTTACACCGGAAAAATCAAGTAACCTAACCCAAGTGTCTTTTAATACGGAAAGTGATATGGAATGTGATAACAGTTTTGATTTGGTGTCCCCATCAGTCTCTCTTTCCACCTCATCGAAAAGAATTAGCCTCTCACTTCCTGAGCCTGTCTTCTCTACCAGTGATTATAAAGAAAAAATGAAATGTGACGATCAACAAGATGATGATGATAGAAAGAGTGCAGTAATTGTAAACAATAATATCAATCGAGTAGAAGCAAGTGAGTATTAGATGATTTTTTTTCTGATAACAAGATTATTGTTATATCAAGGAAAGGGTTGCAGGAGCAGAGACTGGCAGCCAAATTTTTTACTTTAAATATTTTATTGGACCGACGTTTCGGTCTTGATAGGGGCATCTTCATGGCCCAATAAGTGTCTGGACACAGCCTTGACACTTATTGGGCCCTGAAGATGGCCTCTATCAGGACCGAAACCTCGGCCCAATAAAATATTTAAGAAAAAAATTTGCTTGCTCTGCTTCTGTTTCCTTGATACTACTCAACAGCCATAACCACAATTTTAAATTAATTGTTGCTAATAATGTCATTAATAATGTGACAAGTTTGTTTTTATTTTTATTTTTATTATTTTAAATACTAAATTACTAGTATTGTGTGTGTATAGTGTGCTTTGTAATGTGTCTTTTTTTTATAAAATAATAAAGATACAATAGTAACCATAAATCATGTATTTCTCTACCCATTCTCAATTGGGGAAGTGTAAGCCACAAATGGACGATGTTATGCATAAAGGAACCAAGCGGCATTATAATCGAAATTGAGATAAGACCGCCATCTTGTAGGGAAAAAGAAGATCTACCTCTTTATTTAAATCACATTATTACTCTGTGCACTTTTTTTGTATAAAACAAGAAAAAAGTCATTGCCATTGGTTTTTAAAAATTTTAGTGCTTTTAAAAAATAGAAAAAATTAATAGTAAGGCATCAAAATTCAACTCACTTTGACGTGTTAGAAAATTGAAAAACGGGATAAAGATTTATTTAGGTAATCCACAAAATTAATTTCATATATAATGTATATATTATATAAAATGTAAAAATAAAATACAAAATTGTATATTTTTTTATAAGTGGTGGAGCCTGGGGGAAATTTTTGAGAAAAAATGGGGGGGGGGATGTTGGGGGGGGTTTTGTGGTTTTGCCCCCCCCAAAAAAAAAAAGTTGTGTTTTGGGTTTTGTTTCAACACACACACACGCAAAAAAAAGGGCTAGGAGGTTGAAATTTTATATTTAAGTTAGGCATCCCCTGGGACGTGACACGAAGCTTTTGAACAAAATTAGCCAAAGAGTACTAGTAAACTACTAAAACTTCAATAAAAAGTGCGAAATAAATGAGGATTTATCTTTTATTTTAAATTTACTAGTGAAATACTTTACTGATGTAATTTTTCAGTTTTTTTTTTATTTTCTCAAAATCGCCCCGATTTTTTTAAAAATTCATTAATGAACTATTTGTTAGATGCTCTTTAAAATGTATATTCACATTTTGAAGTGGCGTAGCGAGGGGGGAAAATGGGGGGTCATCATGCCCCGGGCGCTACTCGTAAAGGGGCGCCAAATAGTCCGCAAAACAAAAAAATTACAATTTTTATTTTTATTATAATTGATTTCTGGAAAATATATTTTAGATTTAGTGCCAGTGTAATATAATAATTTTGTATATTTTACATATAATATTATATGATTTTTGAATAGGGGGGGGGGGGGGGGGGCGCGCTAAAAAGATATTGTGCCCCGGGCGCGAGTTAAACTCGCTACGCCACTGTCATTTTGCCGTTGAAATCTTCTGAAGACCACTTTACTCTTGCACTTCATAGGAAAGAAAGGAGAAATGGTTGCCATGGTACAAAATATAAATATTTTCCCATACTGTCGGAAACTAAATACATGTCGACACAAAAAATCTGGTGTAGCAAGCACAGAACACAACTTTCTATTACCGAAGATAAGAGAAAGCTCGGCCAAGTTATTAACAATTCCATTCTCTTTGGGTTATTTTGAGCATTTTATAAAAAGTACGCATAACAAGTACGATTAGCATAATCTTGTCTAGTCCTAGTTATGCGAACTTCAATTATGTTAATCTACTAGCAACTATACGTGATTTGCATACTTTTTATAAAATGCCTAAATTAACCCAAATAAGTTTTAATTGTTAACATTAGCTTGGCCCTGAAGATGGTCCTATATTTTACCGAAACGTTGGCAAGAATAAACTTGACTGTCTCGTTCTTTTAATTCCTACTTCATACAATATCATAAGCTATATTCCTTGTTCAAATTTAACCCAATGCTTTGTTATTCGAGTATACTCTCTAAATGGGGTGATCACGACGCGTCGACGTTATTTGTATAAAGCTGAAACGTCTCAAATTTATGATTTTGCAATACTATAGAGATTCATCTCCTGGCTGCCTAATCCCTCTCTTATTTTTAAATACAAAAGCCACCTTACTACTTTGTAATTATAATTAATTTTCTATATAGATCTGTTTGGATATATTCATCCTTATAAAAAGATAAAAAATTCATTCCTTTCCTCTATTTCTATAATACAATTTATTTCTCTCTTTACATATCTATTATTATACATCCTAAAAGAGAAAAAAAACTAATTATTTTTAATCAGCGTTTGCAGGAACTATGGCACCCAGGAGATTAAATAAAATCTTTTATTTAATTTTTATTGGCCGACGTTTCGGTCGCCAATCACTACCTTCATCAGGGCAAATATTGTCAATTATACATGATCTTAGATATTTTAATGTTCATTGCAATTATATACAATTTCTTTTTACTTTGATATGTACAAAAATTATAATTTAATTGCTTACTCGGGGTCTCTGATGCCTATGATCATTGAATCAGAGGCTAGAGTAGCAAGTAAATTATAATTTTTGTACATATCAAAGTAAAAAGAAATTGTATATATATATATTGAAAGAAACGATGAATGAAACCAGCATATGGTGGACGCCTCTCATATCAATTTAATTTGTAGACATTTCGACAGGCTTAAATTAAATTGATGTGAGAGGCGTCCATCATATGCTGGTTGAATTCTCCATTTCCTTCCATATGTATATGATCCAGCAAAAAATCCTCGAAATTGTATGTATTTGCAATGAACATTAGAATACCTAAGATCGTGTATAAATAACAATATTTGCCCTGATGAAGGTCGGGATTGGTGGCCGAGACTTCGGAGAATAAAAATTGAATAAAAGATTATTTAATTTAATTTCCTGGCTGCATAATTCCTGCGAATCCTGATTAAATCTCCACAGCCATAAAACATCAAGTTCTTAATTATTATTTTATTTTGTTTCAGAATTGAATGAGAGCATTGAAATTCTACCGACCGCTAAGAAATTCAAAAGACGGAACCAATCTATATACGCTAATTCAGAAGATGATGATGTATATTAATTAAGATTGTACAAAATAATTTTTAATTTTTATTTTTAAAAACTTGTTACACTCTATCTATTAAATATCAAATGTACTTTTATAGTTATTAAAGAAAAGAATTAATTGAATTCTACCATGGTTTTATTTTTGATTGCATAATATGAGACACAATCCAGGTTTTATTCTCTCTTGGTTTTAGCAATGCTTGTTTATGTCTCGGGTGAGTTTTGCACATAACATAAAGACGATCATCCCGCCTCACTAAGAAACAATCCTTGCATCTTAATTGCAATTTGCCCTTATATTTCAATCCATTGACAGGAATAAATGTAGGAATTTGCGTTGGAAGTAAACTATTCTTGATCCATAAATGTTGAGCACTTGTAACATTGTTTGTAGTCATATGATGAAAATAATATTTGGAATTATTTAAAATATTTGGTTTTATTTTTGAAGTAATTGTCATCAGAGAGGTTAGATTTTTAATAAAACTCATTTTCTATAAAAAAATAAAAAATATTTTATAAATAAATAAATTAATACTAAAATAAATTAGTTTTTACCTTTCTTTATATCTATTTAATTACTTAATTCTTTTTCTTTTAATTAAAAATATTTCTTTTTCTCTTAACATTAAAATTTTTACAATGCCTATAGTGAAATTAGCAACAGAGAAAATTATAATCAAACTAGCCTTATAAAAATTTAATATTTTATGAAATTATATTAATTGTAAATAAATATTCTAATCGTAATTAGTTTTTTTAATTAATAAATAATTAAATTTCTAAACCTTTTCCTTTAAAAACCTAAATATGAATAAAATGCTTGGTCAATCCAAATGCTTTTTAAAATCGCTTGATTATCTTTGGATATCCAGCAAGCAAAATACCAACCAACAAAAACAAATTACCCTATCTGACATTTCTAACAAAATTTTATCATCCTTTATAGAAATTTTTATTTTTTTAAATGTCAGCAACTACAATAGATAAAGTTAAAATAATTGTTGTAGGTGATTCTGGTATGTAATTAAATCTAATGAGTTGATATTTACTTTTATTTTAAATAATTATTTATTTGAATTTTTTTATTTATTATAATTATAATTATCATTTATAAATTTTATATCATCTTAATTTGCCAACACGTGTAGGAAATTGCATGTTTTTATTTTTTACTTTTAATCCTTTTCACTTTTTTTTATTTATTTATATCATTTAACTAATTCTATAAAATAAATTATAGGAGTTGGAAAAACAACACTAACTAATTTGATTTGTGAAAATAAAGCAATAAACAATCCCTCTTGGACAGTTGGGGCTTCAGTTGAAGTGAAACTCCACGAGTTTAAAGAAGGCACTCCACAGCAAAAAACTTATTTTCTAGAATTTTGGGATATTGGAGGAAGCAACAGCCATAGGAACACACGTTCTCTATTTTATAATCAAATCAATGGTATACTTCCATTCAATATTTGTATATAAATAAGTTCATATCTACAATTTTAGTGTAAAATTATCACGCATTTGTAGAGTAAGTCTGAGGGGAGTTATTCCTGAATTTTTAATACTGTTATTCCAGTATATTGAGAGCCCTAGTTCAAGACCTGGAAGCACCCAGAATGCCTCAACAAAATAACAAAATAATAATTGTGTTCATTAATGCTTTGTGGTTTTTATTATTATTATTGTGGGAGTTTTCAATTATAGACCATATTTGTATTAATTATTTATTAAAAAAATAAATAATTAATACACTTACTTCTTATTCTGCAGTCGAAATGTTGAACAGTATTTATATTTTTAATAAATAATTAATACAAATGTGTTCTATAATTATAAACTCCGATAATAATAAAATAATAATCATCTACCACTTATTTATTTACAAAATCTTTCTTTAGTTAAAGTTCTACGTGGGATAAATTCTAAAATCATGTACATTGAGGGACAATATTAAGTGCCACCCATGCGTTTACTACTTGTGATTATTTCATTGTTTTTTAAAAAAATATACATTTTTTAATGGAAACTTTCATGGTTCAAACCTAGAAAATTTCAAATAAAGATTTTCATTTTCTTTTATAAAAACAATGAAATAATCACAAGTAGAAAATGCATGAGAGGGACATAACTTTGGCGGTCACTGTACAACCTGATAGGCCTATCTACAAAAAATCTATTAGTTTTTCAGGACTATCACGTATATAATTATAGTGGAGAATTGGAGATATCAGCCAAATTGGGATTGTCCAGGTTAATAAAACGCCCAGAATAAGACGTTTCGGCCTGAATTTATTTGATCACATGTGCACTTGCACTATGTGTTAATTCCCAATAACTGAAGATGGCCAAATAAATTCAGGCCGAAATTTCTTATTCTGGGAGTTTTATTAACCTGGACAATCGCAATTTGGCTGATATCTCCACTATAATCACATCACAGCCACAACTTCAAAAAGCATCACGTATATAATGTTATAATTGTTATTACTTTCAAATCCAGATTTAAATAAGAAACATAAATATATATATAACTTTAAGATATAAATAAGTAATTTTTGCTAAAAAAATATTCTTAAACAAATTTAAATTTCAGGTATAATTTTGATTCACGATTTAACCAATAGAAAATCTCAATTGAATCTGCATAAGTGGTTAGGAGAAATTCTTTTTAAAGAAGGCAACTCAAAAGCTCCGACTCCAGCATTTGATGGTTTTGATCCAGAACAATTTGTGGGAACTACACAGGTAGAGTTTTTTTTATCTTTATCGAAATAAAAATAAAAGCAATTTGTAAGTGTTTTCGGTTAGATAAGCCAAGCATCTAAAGTAAAGTCGAATCATTTCACAATTTGGGAGTTGTATTTCGATAAAGAATAACTTTTGGTAGACATCCTCTCTTAATATTTTTCTGATCGGTGGCCAGCCACCTATTTTTGAGCCAACATATATCTGTTATATCAAGAAATAGGTGGATCTAGTACAAAATGAGTTAAGTGGCCTAAGAGAAGAAGAGAGATATTTTCTTCATTGTATATAAGTGAGCAAGTCAAGGGCTGGCATTTTTGGAAGCTAATCTAAATCTTTACTTTTGTAAACTTTAAAAGTCGTGCCTGGAAAAGTAAAGAAAATCGACTTAACCACTTATTCCCTGGGATGACAGATATATGTCTATGTTTTCATGTGTTTATAACTTTTGCTCAATTTAATAAATCTTTTTTCTTCTCTATTAATTAAATTAATTGATTTATTTTTAGATTCCTATATTGGTAATTGGCTCAAAACTTGATTTAGCTGAAAAAGTTCGAAGTCACAGCCATAGAAAAATATCTACTATTGCAGAAGAGTGTGGAGCAGACGAGATTTTTCTGGTAATTTTAATAGAGTTATCAACATTTCAGCTAACATGACTTTAAGCCATTCTTAGTACAAAAATAAATTCACATATTTAGCGGTGATTCATCGAATCATCGAACAATCTATATAAGGTACAGTGAGGGTCAATATTAAGTCCCACGCATGCGTTTTCTACTTGTGATTAATTCATTGTTTTAAAAAAAAATATTTATATATTTTTTTAATGGAAACTTTCATGATTCAAATCAAGAAAATTTCAAATAAAGATTTTCATTTTCTTTTATAAAAACAATGAAATAATCACAAATAGAAAAGGCATGGGTGGGACTTAATTTTGGCGCTCACTGTGCATTGGAGGGCCGACCATTATGCCTAATATTCGATCTACGAATGATTTCTACCTATTAAACAAAAAATCTGGTGGGCTGTGCTTGTCACACCAAATTTTTCATGTCGACATATATTTAGTTACCGACAAAAAGCCCTAAATTAGATAGAATTCAAGATGTAAATTTATAAACATGGGAAAATATTTATATTTTGTTACCATGGCAACTATTTCTCCTATCTTTCCTTGTTGGTCTTCAAACAATTTTGAAGGCAAAATGAGAATATACATTTTAAAGAACATCTAAAATAATTGATTTTTGAATTTTAATAAAAATCGCTAATTTTGAGAAAATCAACAAAATCTGAAAAAGTGCAGCAGTAAAGAAATCTCAACAATTTATTTTTGACATGAACCCAATACTTTCTCTCTCTTGATATTAACATTTATAGAGATAAGAGAAAGTAAAAATTGACTTGTATAGACGAAATATATATAAATCTATTCCAAAGTAGTGACTGTGATGTGAATGGATAATTATAGGCAGGAGCAGTCAATAAAAAAGACTCTGTTTGCTGGTTCTAATCTCGGAGACGTTTCAGTTCTTTTAATATAAGAGCCATCTTATATCTAATATCTTTTATCTAATCTAAGGACTGAAGATGGCTCTTATATTAAAAGAACCGAAACGTCTCCGAGATTAAAACCAGCAAACAGTCTTTTTTATTGACTGCTCCTGCCTATAATTATCCACCGAAATATATGTTATATTGCACTTAAAAATTCAACATTATGTTAGCTGAAACATTTTCTAATTAATACGAGTTTCCCTTAATACTGTAGATGACTAATTGTATTTATTTGAATTCCTAAATTTAGTAAAAATGTTTTTATTTACTTTTTACAGGATTGTCGACAAGTAAAATCGTTGGCGGCAGGTTCGAGTTCAAGTGTTAAACTCAGCAGATTTTTTGACAAGGTGATCGAACAACGTTACTGTAGCCGAGAACATTTGAGTAGTCCATTTAGCGATCGCAGAAGATTTCTAGGCTCACCGATCACCTCCAAATTCTTGCATAAAGAGTGAACAATGTTCAAATTCTGTCCCAGTTGCGGTAACATGCTTGAAGTTGAAGAGGGTATCAAATGTTTGCGTTACGTCTGTGTCACCTGTCCATATGTTTACAACATCACTAAACTAGTAGTGAGAACAATTTATCCGAAACTCAAGGAAGTCGACGATGTGATGGGTGGTGCAGCTGCTTGGGAGAATGTTGATTCTACGGATGAACGATGTCCCATATGCTCCCATCATCGGGCATATTTTATGCAAATGCAAACTCGCTCTGCCGATGAGCCGATGACAACTTTTTATAAATGTTGTAAATGTGGACATTTGTGGCGAGAATAAAAATTGCTTGATAATAATTTTAAAGAGGTTTACTATCAATGGCAGGTTATAGGTTCAGCTATTTATGTTTATGAATTGTAATAATAAATAAATATTCTTGATTTAGGGTATTATTTATACAACGATTTGGCCAGTCATTCTGTGACCTTCTTCAGGTATAAATTCAGACATCATCACGAAACGTCTTACGTCTATTCTAAACAGCTCAAGAAAGCCATAGAAAAGTTGTATCTTATACAAATAAACCCCAGTGTAGTATTTTTATTGAATAACATCTCTGAAGGTTTTAACACTAAAATTTCTGCAACTAAAAAATTTTAAACCATTTTTAAAACTATTTGTGCCAACAAACTGCCTTTGCAATTAGATTCCTATTTAAAATTATTAACTTGCAACTTTCCCTAAATTGTATTATACATAATAATTAAAATATAATTTATTAAACCTATTTTAAAGTTTTTTTTTTTTATCCCAATTTGAATCTTTAAAGTTGTTTCCATTATCTAATAGAAGTATTAAACACTCGCCCGTTTTTATTAAAAAAAAAAAAAACACAAATTTGTGTTGAATTCAGAGTTGCTCTAGTGCAGAAAAGTTGCGATTGGTAAATACAAGAAAAACATAAAAAGAAAATCATCTTTCGATCGCTCAATCGGCCAAAAGTTTAATAAAATTAGTGAAAAATCTTAATTTTTTCAAAAAATTTTTTAAATTTTATATTGAGACATATTATTATCTAAACAAGCAAAGAGCTGCGCAATCGATTGTTTTTCAATGCTTGATGTAAAATTTTTCACTAATTTTATGAAACTTTCGGCCGATTGTGCGATCGGAAGATGAAGTCCGATTTCAAAATTGTGTTTTTTTTTTTTTTTTTTTGTATTTACCAATCCCAACTTTTCTGCACTATAGCAACTCTGAATTCAAAACTTCACTTTTTTGATCCACCCTACTAAGGATGGACGAATAAAATTTTGTCCGAAACGTCTCCATTTCGGCATTTCGCATCCAAAGGCTCTCTTTGTTTGCTACACCCGTACTTGCTCTCTTCCATCCCAAAATAAAATTTAATTATAGTGCTAATGTATAGTGATATAAATACGTATGTATTATCATAACTATTTGCTATTTGAAAAATCTGGTGTGACTGTGACTTTCTCTTACCTTCGGTATCGAAAGTTGTGTTCTGTGCTTGTCACACCAGTGTCGACATATATTTAGTTTCCGCTGATATATTAGAATTCAAGATGTAAAATTTATAAGTATGGGAAAATATTTATATTTTGTTACCATGGCAACTATTTCTCCTATCTTTCCTATGAAATACAAGAGTAAAGTGGTCTTCAGAAGATTTCAATGGCAAAATGAGAATATACATTTTAAAGAGCATCTAAAAAATAATTGATTTATAAATTTTAATCAAAATCGTTGGAGCGAATTTTGAGAAAATCGAAAAAAACTGAAAAACTACACCAGTAAAGTACTAGTACTTTTTGGCCAATTTTGATCAAAAGCTTATTTTCACTCCCCAAGGAGGTGTCTAACTTAAATATAAAATTTCAACATCCTAGCTCAATTCCTTGATGCCCAAACAGACCATATCGCGAAAACCACTTTTTTTGGATTCAGCGCACCTCAAAACGTGTATATCCATCAAAATCTCGACATCGAATTGTTGACATAAATCCAATACTTTCTATATATTAACATATAGTAGGTATAAGAAGAAAGTAAAAATTATTAAAAACACGAGGAGTTATTCAAAGGAATAATAATAATAAAAGGATTTTAAAATCATTTTCATATTCATATATCACTAACTGTTATTTAATATGTAAGCAACAATAAATAAACTTTATAATAATAATACAATAGTAAAATACACGTACATATTTATGAGGAAACATTTGAAATAACAGAATTTATGAAACATTAGGATTTATATAATAATAAATTTTTGCAAGCGGAAACAGCTATATCCCAATTTTGGACCTCAAATCCAACTTGCCTTTTTCTATCCTTTTCAATTTGAGCTGAGTCATTAAATTTACTATAATTATTTTGAAAATTTTATTTCATATTTCTTTAATAAAATCTATTTCGTTATACAGTATTTTATTTTATAATTTCGATTAAGGTAGCTTAATTGTTTTAATTTTTTTTTTTTTTTAATTTATATATATATTAGACACCCTTAATATATATTTATATAAACCCCATAGTTGCATAAATTCTCATTATATGTATAAGGGAGTGAGAGAATATTAAGTACTAAATATAGGGTAAGAGAAAGTAAAAAAGGGAAGAGTGTGAAGAGGAAATAAATATTTTGAGATTCAGAATTCAAGGAGAGAAGGTTTTGTTTCTTTGGCACATTTCATAATTGAATGAACGAGTTTTACAAATCCCGTATCTTTGGGCTTCTCCAGACCCCGCAGCAATCGATTTTTCATCACCGCCACAAACTCTCTGTTGCTCAATTGACCATCCACTAGAATACATTAAAAAATAACTTTTTTATTTGAACTTTAATAAAGTATACAAATCGAAACTAATACTAAGGAATAAATATGTATATGTATTTCCATCAAAATCTCGACATCGAATCTATATATATATATATATATATTACATATATACATGGGCAAGAGAAAGTAAAAAAATTACTTTACAATCTAATATTCGAATTTTTGCTGTAACATTTATTGATATTAGTATAAGTTCTGGAAGGTTTCCGCGACTGGTTGAATTTTCTCGGGTTAAATCGCGTTGGTTGTTGAGATTTACTCGACGTTTCGGCTCTCCTTTTGGAGCCATTTTCAAGAGTATGGGATTAGTCACTTCGACTACTAACACACAAACCGACACTAAACAATCCAAAACAACTCAAAGGGAAACACAAGCCTCGGAAACAACCCGTAATACATCGACTTGGGGAGTAGGCAGATTGAGGCCCCGACGTCAACCTAAACTCAACACAGACACGATCACACACTCAATCTAAATCTCAGGAACAAATTCCCTAACACATCCACTAACCAAACCAATAACACATCGACTTGGAAAGTAAGCAGATTGAGGCCCCGTAGTCAACCTAAACCGAACACAAACACAATTACACACACCCAACCTTCCTTCAGCTCTCAGAGACCAAACCACGCCTCTGAGGCATCCACCAAATTGACCTGAGGCACAAACGTCCCCGTGAACAAACTATGTCTAATCAAGAGAACGTTGAGAGAACATTGAGAACGAATATAACAGAAGAATCTAAGAAATAATTTTAAATTGTATTATTCCAAAGACTATCTCAATGTTAGAGGAAACTCGAACACTACCTCAAAATTTCCCCCTAATTCCATACCCTTGAAAATGGCTCCAAAAGGAGAGCCGAAACGTCGAGTAAATCTCAACAACCAACGCGATTTAACCAAAGAAAATTTATCTCCAATATATATATATATCATTGAAGTGAAAATTTATATCCATCAATTATAAGACTAATCAAACATTGAGAACGAATATAACAGAGGAATCTCAGAAATAATTTTAAATTTTATTCTATTCCAAAGACTATCTCAATGCTAGAGGAAACTCGAACACTCATACTGAACAGAAAGCTCTGTCCCCTGGCTTTTTCGCATTTTTTTGTGTTTCTCCGTCGAACTTACTCAATCGAGTGGGCTCGACAGTGAAATTATTCCACGCGAAGTGCCGGAATTTGGACCGAAGTCCCTTTCCTAATGGGCTAAGAATGTCTGGATTTATATAACCGAATTGGAATTTTACGAACATTGAATTTTATTATATAAGTATATTAATGAAAATAATATATTAATAATTAAATGTTGAACTCACGATTTTCATCAAAAATAGTAAACACGACATCAATCACATGATCAGAGAGATCCACATGAGCAACGGTTTTGGCGACATGTTTCAAAGTAGCTAAAAGAATAAGCAAATTATAATAATATGTAAAAAAAGAATGGAAGAAGAAAGAATACCTTGATCAATGGAAGCCCCAGCAATATGATAAAATGTCAACGCCGTATCTACGTCATTAATGTTATTGAGAAAGTGAAAAAATTTCAAATAATCATCTTTGCTTATGCCTTTTCCACTTTCTTTAAACCTATAAAAGAAAACGTTATTTTTTACTAAATCAGAATCAGGAGGGCCTCCGGGTTCTTTTATCCTCACTCCCTTAATAGTCACTACTTGGCTATATAATTTATAATTTAATTCAAGGAAGACAATCTTACTTACATCTTTTTAACTCGTTTAATCATTCTAGATTTTTTCTTTTGAGGATATCCTGCGTAGGCCAATAATAGTTCAGTAAAATCCGTTTCAGAAATATTTCCATTTTCATCAGGCCTTTTTCGTAAAAACTTAAAAAAAAAATTAAAATAAATTAGAAATTATATTTGGCGGAGGTGTATAACTTATAATATGTAGATTAAAGGTTTCTGGATTTCTCCATTGAACGAAGCAGCTAGTAGTTTTTTTTTCCAATTTATTTATTATTACTCAGGGTCGCCGGAACGAATTTGAATCAGGGGGGGGCAAAAAAATTTTTTTTAGAAAATTAAAATAATTCAATATGTTCAAATAGTATAAAACAAAAACAAATCTACTATAAAACTTAATAAAATTAAAATTTTAAAAAATTTGGTAGTGATTTTTCAAAAAATTTTGGAAAAAATTTGAAAAAAATGAATTTCTTACTCTTTTAATTTAGAAGATTTTATTTTTCAAAAGTAAAAATATATCATTTCTAATAATAAATGAAATAAAAGAAGAAATTTTGCCCCCCCTCTGCCCCCCTGTCAGATGCCGGGGGGGGCAATGTACCCTCCCCCCCCAGTTCCGGCGCCTATGTTATTACTTATGTGCTAAGGCCGACGTTTCGGTCGCATATAGGGTCATCCTCAGGGTCAAGCTATTGTCAATTTGTCAATATTTTGATCCTTCATTGGTCATATTGGCAAAAGAGATTATACCTTCAAATTTCTATATATCGCCTGCTGAGAATCAAAGTGGCCAAAGTCCAAAAATTCAATTTTTGAGTTAATCCTACCAAACTTTGTTAAAAAGACTTCTCTTTTGAGTGCCAAAGTGGCGAAAATATAATATATTTCCATTCTTGGACACATATTAATTTGGTCTGTCCAATGTTAGTTAGTCCTAGACATGGTAAATTTGGAAATAAAATAATAAATCAAACACTCAGATATAATGTTTTTATCTTCAACCTGTGTCTAAGGGTAGTTAGACACATCGACGCACCCTTACTGTTCACCCTCTATGTTTGCACCATAGATGTGAAACAAATTCGTTTATTGATATGAGAGTGTTCAAATCGAAGCATTTTCACCTTGATGCTTACTTCGCACCCGCGGACGATCCTCGATGCTTTGTCTAGGAGAAAGCATCTAGCTGGGCTCATTCGTGATTGGCTGAGAGGTCGACCCTTTTTTTTTCTATTTCAGTCCCCTCTCTCCTCTTCTTTTCTACTAAGCAGGCCCGCACCAAAAAGACATCCAGGATGAACTGATCCATTATGAAAGCACATCGATTATCGAATCGAGGTAAGCATCTTTAAAAGCGGCGAGGGTGCAAGCATCGAGGGCGAATGCAAGGGTGCTTCGATATGTAACTGCCCTAAGGCTTATCCATCCACCTGAAGTGGTGACGCAATGCTATATTTACTCCGGGTTTTTTTGTGCCAATATAAGCCTATATATTTTTCTGAAGCTCTCCTTAAAGTGCCATTTTTCATTTCCTCAATAGCTTTCTCTAGATTTTCTCATGTCCAAAGTTGTCCTATTTTACGGAATATAAAGCTTTAATTTCTTTTACAAAATGATATTTTTTTACTCAGTCTGTTTTGACTTGTTTTTGGTCAAGGTTAATAAATTTACTAGAAATTCATTTTTGAGAGGTATTTATTTTCTGGTTTACAGACCTGGCCATCATCGAAACGGATACTAATGGCCAGATCTGTAAACCAGAAAATAAATACCTCTCAAAAATGAATTTCTAGTAAATTTATTAACCTTGACCTAAAAACAAGTCAAAACAGACTGAGTAAAAAAATATCATTTTGTAAAAGAAATTAATGTTCACCAGCCCGCCATCCTCAAAATAAAACTTTAGGTACATTATGTCAAAATCAATAAAATTAATAAATATCATTAGTCCAGACATATATATCCAATTAAAAGTTAAAATAATAAGGTTAATATTAATTATTCTACCTCCAAACTGAGAATTTCTCTTTGTAATTGTTGTTGGAAATCTAAAAATTTTTCGATTGTCAATTTCTGATCTTTCTTCGGGCCAAAGAAATAAGTTGTCAACGCTGAATTCACACCCTAAAACAAATAAAACATTGTTATTTAATAAATTAGAAGTTTTGTAATTAATTATTTTTGTAATTAATTATTTTCATAATTATAAATATTCTTAAAAAACTATATTAAAATAAATTTATATTTTCTAATGTGGTCTAATGATAAACCTGGTTCTTGTAGCTTAAATTAATAAATAAATACGAGTATTTATACTTATAATAGAATAAAGAAATAACCTTGAAAGTGTTTCCCGTATTAGCATGATCGCGATGTCGACTTCCGATGCTCGTCTGGTGGCGAATCAAAGTGGCGACTTTCTCGAACTCATCATTGTCAACGTCACCATCACCGTTCAGATCAAACATACGAAAAGCGATTTCAAAGTGGCGCCGTGATGCTAGAAAGTAAAAACAATAATTAAAAAAAATAAGGTTAGTTTTCTTATAAAATAAAAAGCTTTATTATTTTTAATAACATATACAATAGTAAATTAGAGATTTTATTCCAATTTTAGTATACCAGAGAAGGAGAGGGTGGAATCTTTGCAAGATTATAATATATAACTTAATAACTTAAAAATCTAGATAACCAATCTAGTATGTGGCTGTTTTATTTATATAAAAGCAAAGGAGCAGGAGCAGCCGAAAATTTAAAGCCTCCGATTTTCGACAATTATCGAGACGTTTCGGGAAAACTTTATTTTCCCATCATCCCGATACGTCTCGGTAATTGTCGAAAATCGGAGGCTTTAAATTTTCGGCTGCTCCTATCCGGATGATGGGAAAATAAAGTTTTCCCAAAACATCTAGATAATTGTCGAAAATAGGAGTCTTTAAATTTTCGGCTGCTCCTGCTCCCTTCCTTTTGTTGTCAAAATCTATAATAAAATTTCGCTATTTTGTGACCAATCTCCGTTTAGATAATTATTATTTCTTTTATCTTTAATGATATGAAAGAAAAATTTCAAAGAAAAACGTTTTGTTTTGTCTCATATCATCAGTATGTCCCGGATGCTGAGTGTTATCTCTCTCCGAGTGAAACAAGCACTTGTTGCTACTCCGGGTGAAACGCATTCTTATCAATCAATACAGGGAGCGGGAGGACCTAAATATAGGCAGGCGGCGGGGGTGGCTTTTCGAGTGCAAGCAAAGCTAGCCTTTGCTAGTTGCCGTGAGGCCAATGCGCCGTGTGCGTCGCTGGAGCGCCTTTGTTGCTGGCTTATCACTTGCTATTGTCTATTGTTACGTACTTGGATCCATAGCATCTGATCGCTTACGTCAACATGAGAATGATTTGCAAACACATCAGGCCATTCGTCCACAGGTACATACCCCCCCCCCCCCACTTCTTACCCTCAGCATCAATTGATTTTAAAAATCTTCTTTTTTGAATGTAACATCAAAATGATTAATTAACATTTCTATATTCGATATAATCAATGCATTATTTTCATAGGCAAATAGAATAATGATACAGTTGAATAATCATAAGGATTGTTTTAAAATTTAAAATAAAACACAATACTATTGTTACTCTTCTTACTTGTCATTTCAATTTCTGCCAATTGGGAAATAAGAATTTCGGGACATGGGTTTGATTAAAATTCAAAAATCACTTATTTTTAAGATGTTCTTTAAAATGTATATTCTCATTTTGCGATTGAAATCTTCTGAAGGCCACTTTATTCTTGACTTATAAAAGATAAGAGAATGGTTGCTAACAAAATATAAATATTTTTCCATACTTATAAATTTGACATCTTGATGTACAGTGAGCGCCACAATTAAGTCCCCACCTGATAGTTAGAGCCTTAAGAATATGGTATAGTATATGGTTTATGGTGAAATAATTTTAAATTTGAAAAGGTAAAATAAAATCATCTGTACTAGATTTTACGTTTTACCTTCTCGGTCATTAAAATTATTTCACTATACATCATATACTATACCATATATCTAAGGCTCGAGCTATCAGGTGGGGACTTAATTGTGGCGCTCACTGTACCATACTGTCGGAAATTAAATATATGTGGACCCAAAAAATCTGGTGGGACAAGCACCGAACACAACTTTTGATTACTGAAGGTAGCGACCAGTCACACCAGAT
Organism: Euborellia annulipes; assembly: GCA_023213315.1. Taxonomy (NCBI): domain Eukaryota; kingdom Metazoa; phylum Arthropoda; class Insecta; order Dermaptera; family Anisolabididae; genus Euborellia; species Euborellia annulipes. The sequence goes on from JAKCPI010001260.1 coordinate 151,759, forward strand.
TTTTTCCTATTCGGCGCCCCCCCCCCCTTGCCACAGCTGCCCTGTTTTTTAGATATAATATATCAAGATTTTAAAAATAAGAGCTCGAGTATATGGAAACACATCTATTTAAAAGAATGATTAAATCAAATTGGTTTGCCTTTGAGAATCGATTTAGTTTAAGAGAATGGTGACAGTCATGAGATGGCACAGAATGATTTTAATAGTGTTCGCTAATAAAGAACAATTTGTTTCAGAAGTTGTTTGTCTGGCCTCTGATCAACTATTCGGCATCGAGAGATGGCGTATTTAGAGAACGTCGAGAACTTCTCAACGAAAGATGTCAGAATTTCGGACTTGCTCATAGTAGTGAACCGCCAAACGCTTGGGAATTTTTCATTTCGGAACGTTTTCACTTAATTTGGTGTAATGTATTCAAGGCAGCTAGTTCCACTTGGCTATACAATTTTAACCTTTTGGGTAAATAAATATTTTAAACATAATATTCTAGCAAAAATATTGATTTGAAAATTTTTTTTAGGTGGCTATCGACCAGAAGAGTTGGCACGATCACGTAAAACACCCCTTGCATTGGCCCGTGAACGATATCCCCGACCATCTGCCAAGGAGTTATTGCAAGCTCTCAAAACATCAAATTCTTTTATAATTGTTCGAGAGCCTTTTGAAAGATTATTATCCGCTTACAGGCAAGTATAAATAAATATACACATTAGCTTTTAAGGGGGAATAGTAGTGAAGCTGTTACGCATGTTTTTGCCGATAAGATGGCGTTATGTGTCTTAAAAAGTAAGTCAAAAAACCACCTATTACGATAATTTTGCCAATAATTTAATGCATTTGGTTGATTTTCATTAATCTTTTAACAAAGAATACTTTATAAATGTTATTATATATTATGTATCATTTATAAACGCATAAAAATATATAAATATAAGCCAGATATAGGCTAATAGGGGAACTGATAGAACCAGCTGTTAGACTAGCCTGCCATCTTTTGCAGAAGTGCTGAATTATTTGACAGTTAATTTTTAAATAAATCATCTAAGCCTACTTTAAATTTTTCTTAATTAATATGTTGATTAATAATAATAAATAATTCAAATTTTTAAATTAAAAAAAAATTTTAAATTATTGGGATAGATTGTTTTCTGTATTTGCTTGATAACAAAAAAATTAATTTCCATAAATTTTTTAATAAGTCATTAAAAAAATTATAACTTTCTGTCCCAATGGTCCCTTATGAATTTAATCCATTAAAAAAAAACAGCATTGAAAAATTCCTTAACAATCCATTTCTTTTAGAAATAAACTGGAACATGCTGAAGCCGGCTATTATCGTCAACTTGCTAGAAGAATTGTCGGAAGATTTCGACACAAAAAAAGTGGATCTGGTGCACCAACATTCTCTGAGTTTATTGGCTACGTAATTTCATCTTCACGTCGAGGACAATGCAACGAGCATTGGTGTCCCATATATCATTTTTGTTCGCCATGTCAAGTGAATTTTACATGGATTTTACATTTCGAAACGTTGTCCGAAGATCAGATATTTCTATTCCACGCTGCCCATTTAAATGAGATGCTTCCACCAAGCGTTGCCAACAGGAATTTTAATCGAGCTCACGATGGACGTCGTACTGCACAATTAGTTGCTCAATATTATTCCAACATATCCAATCAAAAGCTCACCGATCTTTATAATATTTATGCACCAGATTTTCATCTCTTTGGTTATAGTCCAGCTAAGTATTTTACTTTTAATAACTCTAATCAAATACTCCCAACAACAACCCTGGCTACCGAAATATAATAATTTGCTCATAGATATAAAAAAAAATACTAATTTTGTATTTATTTTTCCTTGGCTGTATTTTTTTAGAAAATAAATTTTATATTTTAAAAAATTAGTGTTTATTAAATGATATTAATCCTTTATAAATTTAAACTGTCATGCCTTTTATTAAATAATTTTTATAAAGCGTATTGGAGAGTGTGAATAAAAATTTAAATAGACAAGAAAATTTTACCTAGGACAGAAAAGTATGCGCACTTTATTAATGTATGCAGTTTTTTCCAAAATAAAAAAAATTAAGGCAATTAAAAAAGGTGCAATTTTCTTTTCTGCACGACAAAAAAATTTTGTACGTGCGAATATTTTTCATGTGCGCTATGTTAAATTTATGTGCGCGCTCACACTCGCACAGTTTTGAGGGAACACTGGTTGTGACCAGGATGGGACTTAACTATTAAAAATTATATTAATTAGTTATAGTGCACCATACAAAAAAATTTCTGTTTATATCTGATCTTGTCTGCTCCTTAATAAAAGAAAAGACAAGATTTCGTCACAATCGGAAATATTTTGTCTGGTGTTCTATTATCAACATGGTTTTAAATAGGTAAGCCCTACATTGGGCATGAAATTCGTCGAACAAGGGGGAATATATGGCTTTTCCCTCTCCGATTTGAACGAAAAATTTTTAAGTGTAGTACTTAATGAAAAACAAATTCTGTTAAAGCGAAAGAATGCGCTTCACAAGGATTCGTCTAAAAAAATGTAAAAGATTTGCCAGCATGCCGTTGTGGCTTCTCTAGCTTTAACAGAATTTGTTTTTCATTGACTACTACACATAAAAAATTTTCGTTCAAATCGGTGTGGGGAAGGCCGTACACTCCCCTTGTAAGACATTATCTATTCCTATTAAATCAGGCCTTTTTGTAATATGTGGATAGTTATTATTATAGTAATTGTAAATAAAATATACTCACTAGAAAGAACTGTCAGAAGAAAAATATAATCGCTGAATGTGATTAAACCGGAACTCCCGAGTTTATAGAAAATGGAATCCTCGTCAAGGGCAAGTTCGAGTTTCATATGGACGTTCTATAAAAGCGATATTAAAAAAATTTATTAGATGTGTTTATCAATTAAAACAAAAATCTAGAGTAAATAACATGCAGATTTTTTAAAAATATGAATGGTAACAATTTATATTTTATAAAATAAAAAAATTTTTAAATGATTTAAAAAAAATAAATGAAATAACAGAAGAAAAATTAGCGCAATAAATTTTCTTATTATGAATAGGCTATTATTTAAGAAATTCTTGAATATGATTATTTATAGTAGCTTATGTAGTTTTTGTCTAGATAGCTAGTTTTCACCAACTATATACATATACCTGGTTTATGTTCATTAAGTACTCACTGCAAATAATAAGAGTAATATAATGAATTAAAGTCAAAAACAAACTTGTATAATAAATTGGGGATTGAGCAGATCCCAGGCAATATATTCAATCATTGGCTTAATTATGTCAACATTCAGGGGCCCTTAATGCGGGGGGCGCAGCAGGTCAAGGAACGCAGAGACTCGGGCGCATAAAAAATGTATAAAAGAATTTTAAAAATAAAATGTAGTAAAAATAAATTTTACATTCATTAAGATATCTTAAGAAAACTGTTTCATAAATAACACTGTTCAACAGAGAATTGCTTCCGAGGTATTATGAACTATTCTTGTATAGCGGGTAGCGTTGATTCACACATTCTTGTACCTGCGGAGGCGGCAATCAATGTTATACAAGATGCTATTCAGCAGTATTCGTGTCATTTATGTCATACGTTTACAAGAATGGACTTTATCGGGATTTAATTAAATAAATCGGACAATCTGGTAACAATCATAATCAAGAATTTCTAAAATCTCGTAAATTTATATTTAAAAATTTAATTAATCTTACTTAATTTTAATCTACACAGGATTAGTTAAGAAAAAAAATCGCTATCTAAAATAAATACACTTGAATAAAATCTTCCCTAAAATTAGTTGTAGTAATGGGTATGATAATTCAAATCTACGAAAAATATTATTTTCATTTTCTAATTCTACACAAACCAATTGAGAGCAAAGTGGATTTGGTAAATAAATAAAATTATAAACAAAACGAAAAATAAAAGGAGTAATATGAATAAATAAAAGTGAAATAAATAAGTGCTCGAGAAGCAAGCCATAGGAAGCTGACGAGCATATTTGTCATACGAATCGAAAAAAGATTTTCATTCTACTAAACTAATTAAGAAATTCGCCATTGAAGAAAAATCCAAACCTATACATATATTTACAACAGATACTTTTATTGTTTTTATTTTAAGTCATTTAATTTAGAAAGAAATTAAAGATTATATAGAATATTGGAATAATATAATATTCCAGCCTCTTTGGTTTAGATTAACCAGAGTGCATCATCTGCTTTAAGAAACTACTGTTTAAAAAAAACAACAAATTTTCAAAAAAAAAAAATAATACAAATTTTAACAAATTGAATCCAGTGATGATAAAAAATTCTTCCTGATTCCTTGGTTTGAACTTTCAATTTCTTCTGCCCAAGATCCATTAAATGATAAAGAGTTGGATAATTTTTGCCAAATTTAGAAGTCCATTGATTTAAACATCTTGGTAAATGCATCTCTTAAAAAAACTAAACAAAATAGTGTTAAGGTAAAATTGAATATTTTCATCTTAAAATAAAATAAGTTAGTTAGTCAGTGGCATAAATAACAACCCAGCAGAACCCACATAAAAAATATATAATATATATCGACACAAAAAATTTGGGGCGACTAGTCACTCCAGACTGATCAGCTGTTAAGACAAAGTTCAAAGACCAAGATCAAGGCCAAGGTCAAAGCGAGTCGCGAATGCAAACACCCTTATAGCATTAGTTCCAAACTTGGCCACCTGCGTTTTGTAAACAGCGCTGTGAGTGGATATTAATTTCAAATGGACAAAATAAAATGTCTTTTGTTTTGATTAGAAATATTAATTTCAAATACATTTAAAATACACATATATATGGAAATTTTGAATTAATTGACTTTTTTACTTTTTTTTTTTTTACTGATGAAACGCAAGTGATCAAGATTGGAACTGAGGTGCTATGGAAAACTAAATACATCATGACACAACTAAATATACCTCGACAAAAAAATATAGTATGATAGGACAGTACACAACTTTCGATTTCTGAAGTTAAGAGAAAGTTGTGTGCTGTGTGTTAAGTCACATCAGATTTTTTTTGGGGGAGGGCGACATTTTTATACTTGTGGGAGGGGGGGGGGGGGGTTGATCAATGTAGTTACGTTCCTGTAGTTAGTAAATATAAAATTAGGTTAATAAGTCTTTAATTGGATTGAGAAAAAACTTTTTTTTCGAGTGCTTTATTTTACTACTATTAAGAACGTTTTGTCTTCATCAATACTACCTTTATATATAAAGTGACTTGTCGAAAAGTTTTTTTTTTCTCTTTTATTTTTTTTAATTTAAATTTACCGACTCACGGGTGATATGACTATTTATTTAGACAAATCTATATGTAGAAAAAATCCAATTATCGATGGCTTCCGGCTCAACCTTCTTCCTTTGGACCACCCATCCACAAGAGCGGATCCAGAGGAGTTTCTAGGGTAGGGGGTAATCTGGAGTGACTGGTCGCAAAGCACACAATTTACCAGAATATATTTATATACAAATCAAATATATTTCTAATTTAATAATTTAAATATTAAATTTTTTAAATTTTATATTAAAAATAAAATTTAATATCCAAAAAAATATTTTTCCCAAATATCCCAAATACCCAAATATCCCCCCCCCCTTGTATCCGACCTTGCTCATCCAGGATTTAAGCAAAAATTACTTAAAAGGTGAAAACCAGTAGTGAGTTTATACAATAGTACGATTGAACCAAACCTTTTCTATTATATGCATGCATAATACAGTACAAGGCTGGTTCATTCATTTCTATAAATAACGAGATCATTTTATACTACTCCTTTTTTAATATATTTATATTACAGAAATTAGGCCCTGGAGGTGGTGACCTCGAGTAGTTATATATATATATATATAAAACCAAAAGTGGTAGACACAAGCATCTCAATTCAGATAGAAGTTGAGTGGCCCACAAAAATGGATATCAATGGATCAGTCTAATGTTACAGAGGATGGGAATTCTGACAAAATTTGCAGTTTTATTCGCCATATTGATACAATTTGCATAGTTTGATTGTTCTTTTTCCCTGTAATCTTAGGCCTTAGGTCACTTCTCAGCGAGTGCCTTCATATTGAAAATGTTTACCAATATTTTAAGTAAAAATTTATACCAAATAAAAGTATCTGTATTTGTTATTTCAAAAGCTTTATTAATAAGTAGTAAAAGAAAGAGATTTGAAAAAACGCAACATGCTTAAGAGATTGAGATAAAGTGGTGCATTGCGAAAGATAGAGAGAGAGAGATAGAGTAGAATTTTAAGAACAACAATACCTCGTCATGATTCTGCAACAATACAAAGAGAACAATAAGGAAGGCTTTTATAGAAAATAATAATCACAATTAAAGGTGTATGGATGTTGTGTTCGGTGTGTAATCAAGTGGACAAGCATTCAAATACAACAAAAATTAATGATTTCATTTAAATAGGAAAAAAAGAGCCTAATATAACACCAAAGTGTGTGTGCCATAGAGATAGAAATGGCATAGAATAGACATTCAACAGAAATAAAATAGAATCAAAAATCTATGGGCATGAATACAATTTGGAAAACAAAATTTATTATATTTAATTAAAACATTTATTAAATTATTCACATTTATTATTTAAATATTGTTTTTTTTTTTTTTTTATTCATGAACAAATATTAAATTTATTTTTTACTTTTTTTTAATGCTATTAATTTGAAGATGAGCTTACCTTTGGATCGTATCTTTTAAATTGATCTAATCCCAATCCTGGAAAGCAAAGAAAAATATTTTAATATATATAAAACTGTTACAAAGGTGCGTTTGGCTGAGAACAGATTATAAAATGATGAAAAGTTATATACAAAGGTTTTATTTATGTGAGTTTCATGAGGGTTCACATAAATACAACCTTTGTTCAAAATGTTTCACTTGAAACCCACACCGCAATCCTTAAATTTAAAAGTTGTATATATAAAACCAAAAGTGGTTGACACAAGCATCTCAATTCAGATGGCAGTTGAGTGGCCCAATTACAACAAGGTATTAAGAAATTACATATATAATATTTAAGATATTATATACATCGTCTATGTAATCCGAGAAGGAAATTAATATAATTTAATTCAAATACCCGAAGAGAGTGGGGGTGTGCCGCCGGGAATTGAGCCACGGATTCACCAATTTGTACTCGGTGTGCCCTTACCTCTAGCCCACAGCATGGCATTCGGGTATTTGAATTCACTCAGAAAGCAATTTTAGTTATCAGGAGAAATGAACCCAAATTCGGCGCCTTAAATTTCTCCCTCGATCAGGTGCAATCTAATTAGAATACTTGAGAAGACGCCCTCGGGGCTTGGTGTAGTGGTTAGAGTGCTAACCTCGTATACCAAAAGTCGCGGGTTCGGACATCACTAGCATTGTGTCTTGAGCCAGCCCATCATGGCCTCGGGGAATTATTCCGGGCAATCAGATTAATTCAAGAGTACCAGTAAATCTATTTCAGAAATTACTTAGAAGGATTGGTTTGGGCAATCTCCAAAACCTTGGAGAAGAAAAATAAAGAATGGCTGAAACCTTCTTGGGTTTTTTTCTTCATTTTACAATAAATATATTTATATGAAGCAACATTTAAACAATTATTTTCAATAATAGAGTAAAATTAACTACCTATGGACCTGACTAGACCAATAATACCCATTCCGGCATGCATCAAGAGAGATGTTTGCACGAACATAGAAAATTTTTCATTGTGTCTCTAGTGGTCCAGTGTGAGCTGAACCCTTATAAAAAACCATATCACCCAATTTCCATTCGAATTTGCGTGCAACTATTCGAATGAAGTTGAAAGCATACCCAACCAGAAAATGGCTGGTGGAGATTCTTGTTAAAGCTATCGTCTATTTCGGCTTTGAATACTTAATTCTAAAATAAGGCAATTAGTCGCTCATTTTTGGCAATAATTATTTGTTAAAGTGCATAGTTAATAGCCTAGAAGAAATTGGCATATACTTCATCAGTTTAGCTGAGTTTAATTAGAATTAGAAATAAAGCAAATTTTATTTTGTTTGTTTGGAGAATAATTATAACATTATACAATTTTATAACAAATAGAACAAATTTATATAAAGAAGGCCTCGCTAACTAATTTCTCAATAAAAGGGGATCCTAAAATATCCGTATCCAAAAAGAAATTTTTTCGGTATCTGGCGCCCTTCATATTAATTTAAATAATTGCCCTTGAGTCTTGGTGTAGTGGTTAGCGTGCTGGCCATTTGTACCAAGGGTCACTGGTTCCCATCCCGCCCCAGGCGACAAAATTTATTTCAATTGCATTTCCAATGCCGGAAAAACCTTATACGATGAAAAAAAAATTTTAATTAATTAATGGACTTTATAATTTAAATAAATATGTACTATAAATTTTATAGCTTAGGACGAGAACCAGTATCTCAGATCATGATCAAAGAGTTTTACATAAATACTGTATAAAAGAGGCTTTTTAATTTACATTCATTCTGTAATTTCTCTCCAAAAAAAACAATCTTAATTATTAGAAAAAGCAAAGATAGTGCAAATAAGTCAATAAATTGGTGAATAGGTTACAATTTACCATCGGGTTGCTTTAAACCAGGAGTCATGCTTCGAAGGAAATCATCGGGAGTCATATAAACTTCAGATTCTCCTCCGGGATGGACAACCTGAAGTGTAGCGAAATAACGGAAGACCTTGTCTGGTGTAGAGTATTGGCGTATTCGATTTTCATATTCCATTATCTTTTGAAAAGGAGTAAGTAATGTTTTAGTTAGAGAGTTAGAAAGCAAAAGCATTCTTGTTAACATAAATACATGAACCAAAGCGCTTGGAGTTAATTTTTATATTAAATCAAAAGATTAATTAAATAAAAGAAAAAAAAAATAGCAACAACGTACCCTCTGGTTGTTGCATACCAGGTGTGATTGACCTTAAAAAATCATCAGGAGTCATATAGATCTCACAAACGCCTTGACTCATGATTTTTACAGTTGCAAAATAGCGAAAAATCTTATCAGGAGTGGAAAAAGCACGAATTCTATTTTCATATTCTATTATCTGTAAATTAATCAAATCTCTAGTGATTAATCCTTTTAAGGAAAAAATAATTTGCAAAAAAAAAGACAGAGGTAGAAGTTTTTCTTTTGTTACTTATTTAAACCAGAAAAAAAAACCTTTACATGCTTATTTGCTCACTATCAAAGTTATATAAATACATTTTTAGCCAAAACTCAATCTTTAAAAATGATAATGGCTTAAAATTATTAAAATATTAGGAAATATTACATACACACATAAAGGTTTTGTTTTATTTGGCTTTAACAACCCATTTCCTTCCAAATAATTAACCCAGAGTCACCGATTCTTCATTTAAAGTAATATTTACTTTTCTATCACGAAAACCAATTCTTTGTTTCTCATTTTTCAGCTGTTCTGTACATTCTTCCTCGGATGAAACTAAATTTTCTTCGTTATCTTCTTTAACCAATTCTGCTGCATCAACTTTTGGGAAAATCTCTCTAAAATACCTGAAAAAAAATATTTATGTATATATATACGGATAATAATTTAGTTTTTGAAATATTGTATCTTTTTCAAGATATTTATTAATTATATATATTATTCAGAGAAGAGTGAATAAATAAATCCACCAGGCTTGCCCTATCTTATTCAGCTTTATTTTGAGGGGCTAGTATTTTATTTGAAAAATTAGGATTATTTTTTAAATTTCATTCTTTATATCGAAATAATAATCTAATATATCAGATTCTAAGTAAAGACAGCAATGACAATTTGGAGTTATTTCCTTCAGATTTTGTACACCAGGTAGAGATTTTTAAAAAGAAATCGCATAAAGGAAAATAATATATATATAATAGAAATTTAAATTAGACTCACGTTTCCCAGTCAAATAAGAGATAAGTAAAAAATGTGATCATGATACTAAAATACACTTTGGTAAATGTGGAAACTGGATCTCTTTTATGACCAAAATTTTTAAAATATCTTTTTTGTTGATAATCTTGATCATTCTTTGGTATTTGATGTATTTGAAGGGGCTTGAAGTAAAATTGGGAAAAAGATCGATTATTGAGAGAAGTGACTGTTAAAATTTTGGCAGGTGCAGCGACAAGTCTTGAAACCCTCTGTCGTAGAAGTAGCATATTCATATCTAAAAAGAATTATATTTGAAATTCTAATAAGAACCTAATATAAATAATATATTTATATACTTTTCAAGCAATAGTCTTGATTATTTAGAAAATTTTATATACTGACTGATACTGACAATTATTACATTTCGATCTGCAATCTGTAAACTAGCAACAATAAAAAATGGAAATCAACTAACGACTTGAAGTTAGCAGCGTTTAGAAAAAATCAAACCCTGCTAAAACCAGGGAATAAAACAAATGATACGTTTTTATTTTTTCATAATAATTTTTATTTTTTCATAATAATAGGAAATATTTAATTGTCTCTTGCTTCATTTAGGGCTTTGGTAGACTGGCCCAGATTTTTACCTCCCTGATTTTTACCAAACACAACCCGAACACATAACTCAAACAATTACCCATAGGCGATTCATCTTTTTGAATATAATATTCACCTTAAAATTAAAAAATATTGTTCTTCAAACAAATTATATAAATCCAAATATTTATCTTATGAAATATCATACATACTTCAGAATTTATTTTGTATTACAAAGATAAAATAAAAGGTTAAATTCTAGAGCCTCGGTAGCGCAGTAGGCAGCGCGTAAGTCTCATAATCTTAAGGTCGTGAGTTCGATCCTCACCCGGGGCAAAATTTTTAAATAAAATTATATTTGAAATAATATTATTTTATTATGTTAAAAAAGGGTTTTTATTTTATACACCTACTTATGTATTTTAACAATTTCCATTGAATTGCATAATTAAAAACTAAATGTAAAATAAATTTGTTTTTTTTTTAATTATTAATCTGCATTTTCTGCTTCTAATCAAGGGCGGATCCATAGGTGTTTCTCGGACGGGGGGGGGGGGTAATCTGGGGGGATTCGTCCACAGCACATGATTTTTTCTTAATTTCGGTAATTTAAAGGCGCATTCTGAACTTATTTGCCAGAATATATATACAAATCAAATTTTTAAGTATTAATATTTAGAATTTTACATTAAAAATACTTTTCTTTTCGAAAAAAAGTATTTTTTTCAAATCTTGGGGGGTAAAATTATCCCCTTTACCCCCCCCCCCCTGTATCCGCCCTTGCTTCTAATAAACAACTCATATGGGGCCCTCGGGGCCTGGTCTAGAGGTTAGCGTGCTAAACTCATATACCAAACGTCGTGGGTCCGGACCCCAGGCAGTCCGATGATTTTATTTAAGCCATTTGGATAGCAAATGGCTTAAATAAGAATGCCTGGATCCCAATAATAGATAAATTCATAATTAACGGTTATCATCAAAGTCTTAAATGGCCTAAGTTGCCGAAAAAGACTGTGTGAATGTGTGTGTGAATGTGAGTGTGAATGAGAAAAAGTGTGAATGTTTAAAAAAAAAAAAAAACGTATGTTTTATAGATTTGTTGAGTGATGATATTATGGCCGAAGGCGGGCGTCGCATCGCGGCTATTTACTATTTAGAAGGGCTGTAACCCCTGGCTGTAACGAGGGCGTGGCAAACCAGGCGCCCGCCACGGGCGCAATTGGGCTGGGGCGGGGGGTGCAAAAGAAAGGGGACCAAACTAGTTGTGAGCTGCACGAGGTTTTTATTATTTTGGGAATTAAATTTTATTTTGAATATAAAATTTTAAAAATTAATACGTCAGCCCCTTCCCCTCATATGAGGTATAAAAAACAGTTAAGAAAAAAAAAAGTGCAGGAGGTGGATTTGAACTCGCGAAGTTTGGTTACGTGAGATTGAAAAAAATAATAGATTACTTGACAACTCATTAACCAATTGAGCCACGCTTTATCTAATTATATTGATGTAAAATAAGCCATATGAGAAACATGAAATAAAAGAAGTATTAAAAAAATTTTAATATTCCACATTTGATATATCATTTTTCTTTACTTTTTATGCTGATTAATAATTTATGATAAAAATGTCACTAGCATGCATAGTTTTCAAATAATTCAATAGGCAAACGTCAGATTGTTTATGCCTTAATGTAATTAAATCAAAAACTCTATCTAACATATGATATATGTAATTAATTCTTGAATTCCCCCTGATTCCAGAGAACTAAAGCCCTTTTAATTATATGATCTAATTTAGGAGATATTGACGATCAAAGTTATGTCTATTTTCGACCTTAATGACATCTACAACACTCAATTCTATATTTTCGAAAAAGTTTATTTAGCATTTTCTGATTAAAACCAAATTTTTGCCAGCGATTTATAATTAAAAAATGAGTTTTTTTCTAAAGTTTCATTGAGATTGGTAAAGAAATAAATAAAATATTGACTATTTTATAAATTTAGTTTTAGAATTTGGGATCTCGCATACAAGCCTAGACCCGGTTCACAGAGCGCTCTCTTTACCAATCCGGGATTCCAAATTCTAAAACTAAATTTATAAAATAGTCAATATTTTATTTATTTCTTTACCAATCTCAATGAAACTTTAGAAAAAACTCATTTTTTAATTATAAATCTCTGGTAAAAATTTGGTTTTGATCAGACAATGCTAAATAAGCTTTTTCGATAATATAGAATTGAGTGTGGTTGATGTCATTAAGGGCGAAAATAAGCTTAACTTTGATCGCCAATAACTCCTAAATTAGATCATATAATTAAAAGGGCTTTAATTTTCTGGAATCAGGGGGAATTCAAGAATTAATTACATATATCATATGTTAGATAGAGTTTTTGGTTTAATTACATTAAGGCATAAACAATCTGACGTTTGCCTATTGAATTACTTGAAAACTATCCATACTAATGAAATTTTAATTATAAATTATTAATCCGCATAAAAAATAAAGAAAAATGATATATCATATGTGGAATATTAAAATTTTTTTAATACTTCTTTTATTTCATGTTTCTCATATGGCTTATTTTACAACAAATTAATTAGATAAAGCGTGGCTCAATTGGTTAATGAGTCGTCAAGTAATCTATTTTTTTTTTCCAATCTCACGTAACCAAACTTCGCGAGTTCAAATCCACCTCATGCACTTTTTTTTTATTCTTAACTGTTTTTTATACCTCATGTGAGGGGAGGGGGCTGACGTATTAATTTTTAAAATTTTATATTCAAAATAAAATTTAATTCCCAAAATAATAAAAATCTCGTGCAGCTCACAAAAGGTCACAACTAGGTCTCAATGAAACTTTTTGTTTTGCTCCCCCCCTCTCCCACAGCCCAGTTGCGACCGTGGCGGGCCCATGTTTTGCCACGCCCTCGTTACGGCGTCGCTAAACAGTATCTAGCCGCGACGCCCGCCTTGGGCCATAATATCATCACTCATCAAATGTATAAAACATATGAGTTGTTTATTAGAAGCATAGAAGCAGAAAATGCAGATTAATAATTTAAAAAAATCCCAAATTTATTTTACGTTTGGTTTTTTTTTAATTTTGCAATTCAAAGAAAATTGTTAAAATACGATACATAAGTCGGAAATCCACCGGACAGTTGTGAGGCCGGTCGCTCTGTATTCAAGCGAGACTTGGGCCTCCACGAATTGTCTTTGTAACAGGAGTAAACAGGAGAATAGAATAGTAAAAGAGTGTGTTGGCGCCAAAAAAAAATAACCTCCTCTCTGTTTTTGATCTCCGGGTAAATCATTTCATATAAATTATATAAGAAAATCTTTATTTATAATTGAATAATATATTTGATTTGTGCTGCACTCTTGTGGAACCTTTAAAAATTATACTTATACTTCTAAAAGTCTCCACAGGGTCGCAGCACTAATCAGCCTGAGATAAATATCCTCTTAATTTATGATAGATTTCCAATGATAAATACCCGGAGATCACAAGAAGAGAGGAGCAATGGCGTAGCGAGCATAACTCGCGCCCGGGGCACAATACCTTTTTACCGCCCCTCCCCCCCCCATTCGGAATCCATATAATATCAGTGGCGGTCCCAGGACGGTAGGGGGGCGCACAGCACACAACTTTCTCTTACCTTCGGTAATCGAAAGTTGTGTACTGTGCTTGCCACACCAGATTTTTTGTGTCGACATGTATTTAGTTTCCGACAGTACAGTATATTCGATTTTCAAGATGTAAAATTTAATATGGGAAAATATTTATATTTTGTTACCATGGCAACCATTTCTCCTATCTTTCCTATGAAATACAAGAGTAAAGTGGTCTTCAGAAGATTTCAATCGCAAAATGAGAATATACATTTTAAAGAGCATCTAAAAAATAATTGATTTTTGAATTTAAAAAAAAAATCGTTGGAGCAAATTTTGAGAAAATCGAAAAAAACTGAAAAAGTACATCAGTAAAGTACTAGTAATCTTTGGCCGATTTTGATTAAAAGCTTATTTTTCCGGTCCCGGGGGGTGTTTATCTTAAATATAAAATTTCAGCCTCCTAGCTCAATTCCTTCATGCTTAAAATTGAACACACACAGACAGACACACAGACAGACCATGTCGCGAAAACCACTTTTTTGGTTTCAGGGGACCTCAAAACGTGAAGATCCATCAAAATCTCGACATCGAATTTTTGACATGAATCCAATACTTTCTCTCTATATATATATTACATATATACATAGTTAAGAGAAAGTAAAAATATGAAGAATAATATTTAAAATTTAAAAATTATTTATTATTAATTGATAATCATTATATAAATTAAATATTAACAATTAATCAGGGGCGTATTTGAGGGGGGGAGCCGAGGCCCCCCCCCCCCCGAAATTTCCCAAACACATATACATATATAGGGATATACAGACATCAGCGCAACAAATTTTTCCGCAGGATGGACAACTTTGGTTCCGCAATAGAAAAAAATGTTCCTCAAAAAATTTGGTGTGAAAAAAAGTATAGTTTCTTAAAAAAAAAATTTTCCTCAGAAAGATTTTTGAGTCCGGGCCCCCCCCCCCCGAAAAAAATTTCTATATACGCCCCTGCAATTAATGAATAGGCCCTACTACTATTATAATACTGAAAAACGAAATTCGTAGCGCCGTAATCATCTCAAAAATTTTATATTTTCTAAAAAAATTAAGTTTCAAGGAATTGAAAATGTGAAACTAAATAAAGCCTATATCACGGGCGGATACAAGGGGAGGGGAGTAAAGAGGGTAATTACCTCCCCCTCCCCTGAGATTTGAGAAAAATATTTTGGGAATTAAATTTTATTTTGAATATAAAATTTTAAAAATTAATACGTCAGCCCCCTCCCCCTCACATGAGGTATAAAAAACAGTTAAGAATAAAAAAAAGTGCATGAGGTGGATTTGAACTCGCGAAGTTTGGTTACGTGAGATTGGAAAAAAAAAATAGATTACTTGACGACTCATTAACCAATTGAGCCACGCTTTATCTAATTAATTTGTTGTAA